>CAWUFW010020694.1:0-140000 GCA_963921515.1 Calotriton arnoldi | reverse complement strand
TGACTGACTCTCTCACTCTCACTGACTGACTGACTCTCTCACTCACTCTCTCACTGACTGACTCTCTCACTGACTGACTCTCTCACTGACTCTCTCACTGACTGACTCTCTCACTGACTGACTCTCACTGACTGACTCTCACTGACTGACTCTCACTGACTGACTCTCTCACTGACTGACTCTCTCTCTCACTGACTCTCTCTCTCACTGACTGACTCTCTCACTGACTGACTCTCACTGACTCTCTCTCTCACTGACTGACTCTCTCACTGACTGACTCTCACTGACTGACTCTCTCACTCACTGACTCTCTCACTCACTGACTCTCTCACTCACTGACTCTCTCACTCACTGACTCTCTCACTCACTGACTCTCTCACTCACTGACTCTCTCACTCACTGACTCTCTCACTCACTGACTCTCACTCACTGACTCTCTCACTCACTGACTGACTCTCTCACTCACTGACTGACTCTCTCTCACACTGACTGACTCTCTCTCACACTGACTCTCACTCTCACTGACTGACTCACTCTCACTGACTGACTCACTCTCACTGACTGACTCACTCTCACTGACTGACTCACTCTCACTGACTGACTCTCTCACTGACTGACTCTCACTGACTGACTCTCTCACTGACTCTCTCACTGACTCTCTCACTGACTGACTGACTCTCTCACTGACTGACTGACTCTCTCTCTCACTGACTGACTCTCTCACTGACTGACTGACTCTCTCTCACTGACTGACTAACTGACTCTCTCACTCTCTCACTGACTGACTAACTGACTCTCTCACTGACTGACTCTCTCACTCTCACTGACTGACTCTCTCTCACTCACTGACTGACTCTCTCACTCACTGACTGACTGACTCTCTCTCACTCACTGACTGACTCTCTCTCACTGACTGACTCTCTCTCACTGACTGACTCTCTCACTCACTCACTGACTCTCACTCACTCACTGACTCTCACTCACTCACTGACTCACTCACTCACTGACTCTCACTCACTCACTGACTCTCTCACTCACTGACTCTCTCACTCACTGACACTCTCACTCACTGACACTCTCACTCACTGACTCTCTCACTCACTGACTCTCTCACTCACTGACTCTCTCACTCACTGACTCTCTCACTCACTGACTCTCTCACTCACTGACTCACTCACTCTCTCACTCACTCACTCTCTCACTCACTGACTCTCTCACTCACTGACTCTCTCACTCACTGACTCTCTCACTCACTGACTCTCACTCACTGACTCTCTCTCACTCACTGACTCTCTCTCACTCACTGACTCACTCACTGACTCACTCACTCACTGACTCTCTCACTCACTCACTGACTCTCTCACTCACTGACTCTCTCACTCACTGACTCTCTCACTCACTGACTCTCTCACTCACTCACTGACTCTCTCACTCACTCACTGACTCTCACTCACTCACTCGCTGACTCTCACTCACTCGCTGACTCTCACTCACTCGCTGACTCTCACTCACTCGCTGACTCACTCACTCGCTGACTCTCTCACTCACTCGCTGACTCTCTCACTCGCTGACTCGCTCGCTCACTCACTCGCTGACTCTCTCACTCACTCGCTGACTCGCTCGCTCACTCACTCGCTGACTCACTCACTCGCTGACTCACTCGCTGACTCACTCACTCGCTGACTCACTCACTGACTCTCTCACTCACTGACTCTCTCACTCACTGACTCTCTCACTCACTGACTCTCTCACTCACTGACTCTCACTCACTGACTCTCTCATTCACTGACTCTCTCACTCACTGACTCTCACTCACTGACTCTCACTCACTGACTCTCTCACTCACTGACTCTCTCACTCACTCGCTGACTCTCACTCACTCGCTGACTCTCACTCACTCGCTGACTCTCTCACTCACTCGCTGACTCTCTCACTCACTCGCTGACTCTCTCACTCACTCGCTGACTCTCTCACTCACTCGCTGACTCTCACTCACTCGCTGACTCTCTCACTCACTCGCTGACTCTCTCACTCGCTGACTCACTCACTCGCTGACTCACTCACTCGCTGACTCACTCGCTGACTCACTCACTCACTGACTCACTCACTGACTCACTCACTGACTCACTCGCTCACTCACTCACTCACTCACTCACTCACTCTCTCACTCGCTGACTCTCTCACTCGCTGACTCTCTCACTCACTGACTCTCTCACTCACTCACTCACTCTCTCACTCACTGACTCACTCTCTCACTCACTCACTCACTCACTCACTCTCTCACTCACTGACTCTCTCACTCACTGACTCTCTCACTCACTGACTCTCTCACTCACTGACTCTCTCACTCACTGACTCTCTCACTCACTGACTCTCTCACTCACTGACTCTCTCACTCACTGACTCTCTCACTCACTGACTCTCTCACTCACTGACTGACTCTCTCATTCACTGACTGACTCTCTCATTCACTGACTGACTCTCTCATTCACTGACTCACTCTCACTGACTGACTCACTCTCACTGACTGACTCACTCTCACTGACTGACTCACTCTCACTGACTGACTCACTCTCACTGACTGACTCACTCTCACTGACTGACTCACTCTCACTGACTGACTCACTCTCACTGACTGACTCACTCTCACTGACTGACTCACTCTCACTGACTGACTCACTCTCACTGACTGACTGACTCACTCTCACTGACTGACTGACTCACTCTCACTGACTGACTCACTCTGACTGACTGACTCACTCTGACTGACTGACTCACTCTGACTGACTGACTGACTCTCTCATTCACTGACTGACTCACTCTCACTGACTGACTCACTCTCACTGACTGACTCACTCTCACTGACTGACTCACTCTCACTGACTGACTCACTCTCACTGACTGACTCACTCTCACTGACTGACTCACTCTCACTGACTGACTCACTCTCACTGACTGACTCACTCTCACTGACTGACTCACTCTCACTGACTGACTCACTCTCACTGACTGACTCACTCTCACTGACTGACTCACTCTCACTGACTGACTCCACTGACTCTCACTCTCACTGACTGACTCACTGACTCTCACTCTCACTGACTGACTCACTGACTCTCACTCTCACTGACTGACTCACTGACTCTCACTGACTGACTCTCACTCTCACTGACTCTCTCACTCTCACTGACTCTCTCACTCTCACTGACTCTCTCACTGACTGACTGACTCTCTCACTCTCACTGACTGACTGACTCTCTCACTCACTCTCTCACTGACTGACTCTCTCACTCACTCTCTCACTGACTGACTCTCTCACTGACTGACTCTCTCACTGACTGACTCTCTCACTGACTGACTCTCACTGACTGACTCTCACTGACTGACTCTCTCACTGACTGACTCTCTCACTGACTCTCTCTCTCACTGACTGACTCTCTCACTGACTGACTCTCACTGACTGACTCACTCTCACTGAGTGACTCACTCTCACTGACTGACTCACTCTCACTGACTGACTCACTCTCACTGACTGACTCACTCTCACTGACTGACTCACTCTCACTGACTGACTCACTCTCACTGACTGACTCACTCTCACTGACTGACTCACTCTCACTGACTGACTCACTCTCACTGACTGACTCACTCTCACTGACTGACTCACTCTCACTGACTGACTCACTCTCACTGACTGACTCACTCTCACTGACTGACTCACTCTCACTGACTGACTCACTCTCACTGACTGACTCACTCTCACTGACTGACTCACTGACTCTCACTCTCACTGACTGACTCACTGACTCTCACTCTCACTGACTGACTCACTGACTCTCACTCTCACTGACTGACTCACTGACTCTCACTGACTGACTCTCACTCTCACTGACTCTCTCACTCTCACTGACTCTCTCACTCTCACTGACTGACTGACTCTCTCACTGACTGACTGACTCTCTCACTCTCACTGACTGACTGACTCTCTCACTCACTCTCTCACTGACTGACTCTCTCACTCACTCTCTCACTGACTGACTCTCTCACTGACTGACTCTCTCACTGACTGACTCTCTCACTGACTGACTCTCTCACTGACTGACTCTCTCACTGACTGACTCTCTCTCTCACTGACTCTCTCTCTCACTGACTGACTCTCTCACTGACTGACTCTCACTGACTGACTCTCTCACTCACTGACTCTCTCACTCACTGACTCTCTCACTCACTGACTCTCTCACTCACTGACTCTCTCACTCACTGACTCTCTCACTCACTGACTCTCTCACTCACTGACTCTCTCACTCACTGACTCTCTCACTCACTGACTCTCTCACTCACTGACTCTCTCACTCACTGACTCTCACTCACTGACTCTCTCACTCACTGACTCTCTCACTCACTGACTCTCTCACTCACTGACTCTCTCACTCACTGACTGACTCTCTCTCACACTGACTGACTCTCTCTCACACTGACTGACTCTCTCTCACACTGACTGACTCTCACTCTCACTGACTGACTCACTCTCACTGACTGACTCTCTCACTGACTGACTCTCTCACTGACTGACTCTCTCACTGACTGACTCTCACTGACTGACTCTCTCACTGACTCTCTCACTGACTCTCTCACTGACTGACTGACTCTCTCACTGACTGACTCTCTCTCTCACTGACTGACTCTCTCACTCACTGACTGACTCTCTCTCACTGACTGACTAACTGACTCTCTCACTCTCTCACTGACTGACTAACTGACTCTCTCACTGACTGACTCTCTCACTCTCACTGACTGACTCTCTCTCACTCACTGACTGACTCTCTCTCACTCACTGACTGACTCTCTCTCACTGACTGACTCTCACTCACTCACTGACTCTCACTCACTCACTGACTCTCACTCACTCACTGACTCTCACTCACTCACTGACTCACTCACTCACTGACTCTCTCACTCACTGACTCTCTCACTCACTGACTCTCTCACTCACTGACTCTCTCACTCACTGACTCTCTCACTCACTGACTCTCTCACTCACTGACTCTCTCACTCACTGACTCTCTCACTCACTGACTCACTCACTCTCTCACTCACTCACTCACTGACTCTCTCACTCTCTCACTCACTCACTCACTGACTCTCTCACTCACTGACTCTCACTCACTGACTCTCTCACTCACTGACTCACTCACTGACTCTCTCACTCACTGACTCTCTCACTCACTGACTCTCTCTCACTCACTGACTCACTCACTGACTCACTCACTGACTCTCTCACTCACTCACTGACTCTCTCACTCACTGACTCTCTCACTCACTCACTGACTCTCTCACTCACTCACTGACTCTCTCACTCACTCACTCACTGACTCTCTCACTCACTCACTCGCTGACTCTCACTCACTCGCTGACTCTCACTCACTCGCTGACTCACTCACTCGCTGACTCTCTCACTCACTCGCTGACTCGCTCGCTCACTCACTCGCTGACTCTCTCACTCACTCGCTGACTCGCTCGCTCACTCGCTGACTCGCTCGCTCACTCACTCGCTGACTCGCTCGCTCACTCACTCGCTGACTCGCTCGCTCACTCACTCGCTGACTCGCTCGCTCACTCACTCGCTGACTCACTCACTCGCTGACTCACTCACTCGCTGACTCACTCGCTGACTCACTCACTCACTGACTCACTCACTCACTGACTCTCTCACTCACTGACTCTCTCACTCACTGACTCTCTCACTCACTGACTCTCTCACTCACTGACTCTCTCACTCACTGACTCTCTCACTCACTGACTCTCTCACTCACTGACTCTCTCACTCACTGACTCACTCACTCACTCACTGACTCTCTCACTCACTCACTCACTGACTCTCTCACTCACTCGCTGACTCTCACTCACTCGCTGACTCTCACTCACTCGCTGACTCTCACTCACTCGCTGACTCTCACTCACTCGCTGACTCTCACTCACTCGCTGACTCTCTCACTCACTCGCTGACTCTCTCACTCACTCGCTGACTCTCTCACTCACTCGCTGACTCTCTCACTCGCTGACTCACTCACTCGCTGACTCACTCACTCGCTGACTCACTCACTCGCTGACTCACTCGCTGACTCACTGACTCACTCACTCACTGACTCACTCGCTGACTCACTCACTCACTCACTCACTCTCTCACTCGCTGACTCTCACTCGCTGACTCTCTCACTCACTGACTCTCTCACTCACTCACTCACTCTCTCACTCACTGACTCACTCTCTCACTCACTCACTCTCTCACTCACTGACTCTCTCACTCACTGACTCTCTCACTCACTGACTCTCTCACTCACTGACTCTCTCACTCACTGACTCTCTCACTCACTGACTCTCTCACTCACTGACTCTCTCACTCACTGACTCTCTCACTCACTGACTCTCTCACTCACTGACTCTCTCACTCACTGACTCTCTCATTCACTGACTGACTCTCTCATTCACTGACTGACTCTCTCATTCACTGACTGACTCTCTCATTCACTGACTCACTCTCACTGACTGACTCACTCTCACTGACTGACTCACTCTCACTGACTGACTCACTCTCACTGACTGACTCACTCTCACTGACTGACTCACTCTCACTGACTGACTCACTCTCACTGACTGACTCACTCTCACTGACTGACTCACTCTGACTGACTGACTCACTCTGACTGACTGACTCACTCTCACTGACTGACTCACTCTCACTGACTGACTCACTCTCACTGACTGACTCACTCTGACTGACTGACTCACTCTGACTGACTGACTCACTCTGACTGACTGACTGACTCACTCTGACTGACTGACTGACTCACTCTCACTGACTGACTCACTCTCACTGACTGACTCTCTCACTCTCTCTCACTGAGTGACTGACTCTCACTCTCACTCACCTACTCTCTCACTCACTGACTCTCTCTCACTCACTGACTCTCTCTCTCACTCTCTCTCACTTACTGACTCTCTCACTGACTCTCTCACTGACTCTCTCACTGACTCTCTCACTGACTCTCTCACTGACTCTCTCACTGACTCTCTCACTCTCTCACTGACTCTCTCACTGACTGACTCACTGACTCTCACTCTCTCTCACTGACTCACTCTCACTGACTGACTCACTCTCACTGACTGACTCACTCTCACTGACTGACTCTCACTCACTGACTCTCTCTCACTCACTGACTCTCTCTCACTCACTGACTCACTCACTGACTCTCTCTCACTCACTGACTCTCTCTCTCACTGACTCTCTCTCTCACTGACTCTCTCACTCACTGACTCTCTCACTCACTGACTCTCTCACTCACTTACTGACTCTCACTGACTGACTCTCACTCTCTCTCACTGAGTGACTGACTCTCACTCTCACTGACTCTCACTCACTGACTCTCACTCACTGACTCACTCACTGACTTTCTCACTGACTCTCACTGACTGACTGACACTCACTAACTGACTGACTCACTCTCAGTGACTAACTGACTCTTACTCTCAATGACTGACTCACTCACTCTCACACTGACTGACGGACTCTCACTCTCACTGACTCACTCTCTCTCTCACTCACTCTCTCACTCACTCTCTCTCACTTACTGACTCTCTCACTGACTGACTCTCTCACTGACTGACTCTCTCACTGACTGACTCTCTCACTGACTGACTCTCTCACTGACTGACTCACTGACTCTCTCACTCTCTCTCACTGAGTGACTGACTCACTCTCACTGACCGACTCTCACTGACTGACTGACTCTCACTCACTGACTCTCTCTCACTCACTGACTCTCTCTCACTCACTGACTCTCTCTCACTCACTGACTCTCTCTCACTCACTGACTCTCTCTCACTCACTGACTCTCTCACTCACTGACTCTCTCACTGACTGACTCTCACTGACTGACTCTCTCTCACTCACTGACTCTCTCACTGACTGACTCTCACTCTCACTGACTGACTCTCACTCTCACTCTCACTGACTCTCACTGACTCTCACTCTCACTGACTCTCACTGACTCTCACTCTCACTGACTGACTCTCACTCTCACTGACTGACTCCCTCACTGACTGACTCCCTCATTGACTGACTCCCTCATTGACTGACTCCCTCATTGACTGACTCCCTCATTGACTGACTCCCTCATTGACTGACTCCCTCATTGACTGACTCCCTCATTGACTGACTCCCTCATTGACTGACTCCCTCATTGACTGACTCCCTCATTGACTGACTCCCTCATTGACTGACTCCCTCATTGACTGACTCCCTCATTGACTGACTCCCTCACTGACTGACTCCCTCACTGACTGACTCTCTCACTGACTGACTCTCTCACTGACTGACTCTCTCTCACTCACTGACCGACTCTCTCTCACTGACTCTCTCACTCACTGACTCTCTCACTCACTGACTCTCTCACTGACTCTCTCACTGACTAACTGACTCTCACTGACTGACTCTCTCACTCTCACTAACTGACTCTCTCACTCTCACTGACTGACTGACTCTCTCACTCTCACTGACTGACTGACTCTCTCACTCTCTCTCACTCACTCACTGACTGACTCTCTCACTCTCTCACTCTCTCTCACTCTCTCTCACTCACTGACTCTCTCACTCACTGACTTTCTCACTGACTTTCTCACTGACTGACTCTCACTCTCACTGACTGACACTGACTAACTGACTCTTACTCTCAATGACTGACTCACTCACTCTCACACTGACTCTCACTCTCACTGACTCACTCTCACTCACTCACTGACTCTCTCACTCACTCACTGACTCTCTCACTCACTGACTCTCTCACTCACTGACTCTCTCACTCACTGACTCTCTCACTCACTCTCTCACTCACTCTCTCACTGACTGACTCTCTCACTGACTGACTCTCTCACTGACTGACTCTCTCACTGACTGACTCTCTCACTGACTGACTCTCTCACTGACTGACTCTCTCACTGACTGACTCTCTCACTGACTCTCTCACTGACTCTCTCACTGACTCACTCTCCTCTCACTGACTCTCTCACTGACTCTCTCACTGACTCTCTCACTGACTCTCTCACTGACTCTCTCACTGACTCACTCTCTCTGACTCTCACTGACTGACTCTCTCACTGACTGACTCTCTCACTGACTCTCTCACTGACTCTCTCACTGACTCTCTCACTGACTCTCTCACTGACTCTCTCACTGACTCACTCTCTCACTGACTCACTCTCTCACTGACTCACTCTCTCACTGACTCTCTCACTGACTCACTCTCTCACTGACTCACTCTCTCACTGACTCACTCTCTCACTGACTATCTCTCACTGACTCTCACTGACTGACTCTCTCACTGACTCTCACTGACTGACTCTCTCACTGACTGACTCTCTCACTGACTGACTCTCTCACTGACTGACTCTCTCACTGACTGACTCTCTCACTGACTGACTCTCTCACTGACGGACTCTCTCACTGACTGACTCTCTCACTGACTCACTCTCTCACTGACTCACTCTCTCACTGACTCTCTCTCACTGACACTCACTGACTCTCTCACTGACTCTCTCACTGACTCTCTGACTCTCTCACTGACTCTCTCACTGACTGACTCTCTCACTGACTGACTCTCTCACTGACTGACTCTCTCACTGACTGACTCTCTCACTGACTGACTCTCTCACTGACTGACTCTCACTGACTCTCTCTCACTGACTCTCTCTCACTGACTCTCTCTCACTGACTAACTCTCACTGACTAACTCTCACTGACTAACTCTCACTGACTAACTCTCACTGACTCACTCTCACTGACTCTCTCTCACTGACTCTCTCTCACTGACTCTCTCTCACTGACTCTCTCTCACTGACTCTCTCTCACTGACTCTCTCTCACTCACTGACTGACTGACTCTCACTCACTGACTGACTCTCTCTCACTGACTGACTCTCTCACTGACTGACTCTCTCACTGACTGACTCTCTCACTGACTGACTCTCTCTCACTGACTGACTCTCTCTCACTGACTGACTCTCTCTCACTGACTGACTCTCACTGACTCTCTCTCACTGACTCTCTCTCACTGACTCTCTCTCACTGACTCTCTCACTGACTCTCTCTCACTGACAGACTCTCTCTCACTGACAGACTGACTCTCACTGACTGACTCTCACTGACTGACTGACTCTCACTGACTGACTGACTCTCACTGACTGACTGACTCTCACTGACTGACTGACTCACTGACTGACTGACTCACTGACTGACTGACTCACTGACTGACTCTCTCACTGACTGACTAACTGACTCTCTCACTCTCTCTCACTGACTGACTGACTCTCTCACTGACTCTCTCACTGACTGACTCTCACTCTCACTGACTGACTCTCTCTCACTCACTGACTGACTCTCTCTCACTCACTGACTGACTCTCTCTCACTCACTGACTGACTCTCTCACTGACTGACTCACTCTCATTCACTGACTGACTCACTCTCATTCACTGACTGACTCACTCTCATTCACTGACTGACTCACTCTCATTCACTGACTGACTCACTCTCATTCACTGACTGACTCACTCTCATTCACTGACTGACTCACTCTCATTCACTGACTGACTCACTCTCATTCACTGACTCTCTCACTCTCATTCACTGACTCTCTCACTCTCACTGACTGACTCTCTCACTCTCTCTCACTCACTGACTAACTCTCACTGACTAACTCTCACTGACTAACTCTCACTGACTAACTCTCACTGACTCACTCTCACTGACTCTCTCTCACTGACTCTCTCTCACTGACTCTCTCTCACTGACTCTCTCTCACTGACTCTCTCTCACTGACTCTCTCTCACTCACTGACTGACTCTCTCTCACTGACTGACTCTCTCTCACTGACTGACTCTCTCTCACTGACTGACTCTCTCACTGACTGACTCTCTCACACTGACTGACTCTCTCTCACTGACTGACTCTCTCTCACTGACTGACTCTCTCTCACTGACTGACTCTCTCTCACTGACTGACTCTCTCTCACTGACTGACTCTCTCTCACTGACTGACTCTCTCTCACTGACTCTCTCTCACTGACTCTCTCTCACTGACTCTCTCTCACTGACTCTCTCTCACTGACTCTCTCTCACTGACTCTCTCTCACTGACTCTCTCTCACTGACTCTCTCACTGACTGACTCTCTCTCACTGACTGACTCTCTCTCACTGACTGACTCTCTGACTGACTCTCTCACTGACTGACTCTCTCACTGACTGACTCTCTCTCACTGACTGACTCTCTCTCACTGACTGACTCTCTCTCACTGACTGACTCTCTCTCACTGACTGACTCTCTCTCACTGACTGACTCTCACTCACTGACTGACTCTCACTGACTGACTCACTGACTGACTCTCTCACTGACTGACTCTCTCACTGACTGACTAACTGACTCTCTCACTCTCTCACTAACTGACTCTCTCACTCTCTCTCACTGACTGACTGACTCTCTCACTGACTCTCTCACTGACTCTCTCACTGACTCTCTCACTGACTCACTCTCTCACTGACTCACTCTCTCACTGACTCACTCTCTCACTGACTCACTCTCTCACTGACTCACTCTCTCACTGACTCACTCTCTCACTGACTCACTCTCTCACTGACTCACTCTCTCACTGACTCACTCTCTCACTGACTCTCACTGACTGACTCTCTCACTGACTGACTCTCTCACTGACTGACTCTCTCACTGACTCTCTCACTGACTCTCTCTCACTGACTCTCTCTCACTGACTCTCTCTCACTGACTCTCTCTCACTGACTGACTCTCACTCACTGACTGACTCTCACTCACTGACTGACTCTCACTCACTGACTGACTCTCTCACTGACTGACTCTCTCACTGACTGACTCTCTCTCACTGACTGACTCTCTCTCACTGACTGACTCTCTCTCACTGACTGACTCTCTCTCACTGACTGACTCTCTCTCACTGACTGACTCTCTCTCACTGACTGACTCTCTCTCACTGACTGACTCTCTCTCACTGACTGACTCTCTCTCACTGACTGACTCTCTCTCACTGACTGACTCTCTCTCACTGACTGACTCTCACTGACTGACTGACTCTCACTGACTGACTCTCACTGACTGACTGACTCTCACTGACTGACTGACTCACTGACTGACTGACTTACTGACTGACTAACTGACTCTCTCACTCTCTCTCACTGACTGACTGACTCTCTCACTGACTCTCTCACTGACTGACTCTCACTCTCACTGACTGACTCTCTCACTCTCTCTCACTCACTGACTGACTCTCTCTCACTCACTGACTGACTCTCTCTCACTCACTGACTGACTCTCTCACTCACTGACTGACTCTCTCACTGACTGACTCACTCTCATTCACTGACTGACTCACTCTCATTCACTGACTGACTCACTCTCATTCACTGACTGACTCACTCTCATTCACTGACTGACTCACTCTCATTCACTGACTGACTCACTCTCATTCACTGACTGACTCACTCTCATTCACTGACTCTCTCACTCTCATTCACTGACTCTCTCACTCTCACTGACTGACTCTCTCACTCTCTCTCACTCACTGACTCACTCTCACTGACTCACTCTCACTGACTCACTCTCTCACTGACTCACTCTCTCACTCACTCTCTCACTGACTCACTCACTCTCACTGACTCACTCACTCTCTCACTGACTCACTCACTCTCTGACTCACTCTCTCACTGACTCACTCTCTCACTGACTCACTCTCTCACTGACTCACTCTCTCACTGACTCTCTCACTCACTCTCTCACTCACTCTCTCACTCACTCTCTCACTCACTCTCTCACTCACTCTCTCACTCACTCTCTCACTCACTCTCTCACTCACTCTCTCACTCACTCTCTCACTGACTCTCACTCACTCTCTCACTGACTCACTCTCTCACTGACTCACTCTCTCACTGACTCACTCTCTCACTGACTCACTCTCTCACTGACTCACTCTCACTCACTCACTCTCTCACTCACTCTCTCACTGACTCACTCACTCTCTCACTGACTCACTCTCTCACTGACTCACTCTCTCACTGACTCACTCTCTCACTGACTCACTCTCTCACTGACTCACTCTCTCACTGACTCACTCTCTCACTGACTCACTCTCTCACTGACTCACTCTCTCACTGACTCACTCTCTCACTGACTCACTCTCTCACTGACTCACTCTCTCACTGACTCACTCTCTCTCACTGACTGACTCACTCTCTCTCACTGACTGACTCACTCTCTCTCACTGACTGACTCACTCTCTCTCACTGACTCTCTCTCACTGACTGACTCTCTCTCACTGACTGACTCTCTCTCTCACTGACTGACTCTCTCTCTCACTGACTGACTCTCTCTCACTGACTGACTCTCTCTCACTGGCTGACTCTCACTGACTGACTGACTCTCACTGACTGACTCTCACTGACTGACTCTCACTGACTGACTCTCTCACTGACTGACTCTCTCACTGACTGACTCTCTCTCACTGACTGACTCTCTCTCACTGACTGACTCTCTCTCACTGACTGACTCTCTCTCACTGACTGACTCTCTCTCACTGACTGACTCTCTCTCACTGACTCTCTCACTGACTGACTCTCTCACTGACTGACTCTCTCTCACTGACTGACTCTCTCTCACTGACTGACTCTCTCACTGACTGACTCTCTCTCACTGACTGACTCTCTCTCACTGACTGACTCTGACTGACTCTCTCTCTCACTGACTGACTGACTGTGACTGACTGACTCTGACTGACTGACTCTCACTGACTGACTGACTCTCACTGACTGACTGACTCTCACTGACTGACTGACTCTCACTGACTGACTGACTGTCACTGACTGACTGACTGACTCTGACTGACTGACTCTGACTGACTGACTCTCACTGACTGACTGACTCTCACTGACTGACTGACTCTCACTGACTGACTCTCTCACTGACTGACTCTCTCACTGACTGACTCTCTCACTCTCACTGACTGACTGACTCTCTCACTCACTGACTCTCTCACTCACTGACTCTCTCACTCACTGACTCTCTCACTCACTGACTCTCTCACTCACTGACTCTCTCACTCACTGACTCTCTCACTCACTGACTCTCTCACTCACTGACTCTCTCACTCACTGACTCTCTCACTCACTGACTCTCTCACTCACTGACTGACTCTCTCATTCACTGACTGACTCTCTCATTCACTGACTGACTCTCTCATTCACTGACTGACTCTCTCATTCACTGACTGACTCTCTCATTCACTGACTGACTCGCTCTCACTGACTGACTCGCTCTCACTGACTGACTCGCTCTCACTGACTGACTCGCTCTCACTGACTGACTCACTCTCACTGACTGACTCACTCTCACTGACTGACTCACTGACTCTCACTCTCACTGACTGACTCACTGACTCTCACTCTCACTGACTGACTCACTGACTCTCACTCTCACTGACTGACTCACTGACTCTCACTCTCACTGACTGACTCACTGACTCTCACTCTCACTGACTGACTCTCTCACTCACTGACTGACTCTCTCACTCACTGACTGACTCTCTCACTCACTGACTCTCTCACTCACTGACTCTCTCACTCACTGACTCTCACTCACTGATCTCTCACTCACTGACTCTCTCACTCACTGACTCTCTCACTCACTGACTCTCTCACTCACTGACTCTCTCACTCACTGACTCTCTCACTCACTGACTCTCACTCACTGACTCTCACTCACTGACTCTCTCACTCACTGACTCTCTCACTCACTGACTCTCTCACTCACTGACTGACTCTCTCACTCACTGACTGACTCTCTCACTCACTGACTGACTCTCTCACTCACTGACTGACTCTCTCATTCACTGACTGACTCACTCTCACTGACTGACTCACTCTCACTGACTGACTCACTCTCACTGACTGACTCACTCTCACTGACTGACTCACTCTCACTGACTGACTCACTCTCACTGACTGACTCACTCTCACTGACTGACTCACTCTCACTGACTGACTCACTCTCACTGACTGACTCACTGACTCTCACTCTCACTGACTGACTCACTGACTCTCACTCTCACTGACTGACTCACTGACTCTCACTCTCACTGACTGACTCACTGACTCTCACTGACTGACTCTCACTCTCACTGACTCTCTCACTCTCACTGACTCTCTCACTCTCACTGACTGACTGACTCTCTCACTCTCACTGACTGACTGACTCTCTCACTCTCACTGACTGACTGACTCTCTCACTCTCACTGACTGACTGACTCTCTCACTCACTCTCTCACTGACTGACTCTCACTCACTCTCTCACTGACTGACTCTCTCACTGACTGACTCTCTCACTGACTGACTCTCTCACTGACTGACTCTCTCACTGACTGACTCTCTCACTGACTGACTCTCACTGACTGACTCTCACTGACTGACTCTCACTGACTGACTCTCACTGACTGACTCTCACTGACTGACTCTCACTGACTGACTCTCACTGACTGACTCTCTCACTGACTGACTCTCTCTCTCACTGACTCTCTCTCTCACTGACTGACTCTCTCACTGACTGACTCTCACTGACTCTCTCTCTCACTGACTGACTCTCTCACTGACTGACTCTCACTCACTGACTCTCTCACTCACTGACTCTCTCACTCACTGACTCTCTCACTCACTGACTCTCTCACTCACTGACTCTCTCACTCACTGACTCTCACTCACTGACTCTCTCACTCACTGACTCTCTCACTCACTGACTCTCTCACTCACTGACTCTCTCACTCACTGACTCTCTCACTCACTGACTGACTCTCTCTCACACTGACTGACTCTCTCTCACACTGACTCTCACTCTCACTGACTGACTCACTCTCACTGACTGACTCACTCTCACTGACTGACTCTCTCACTGACTGACTCTCTCACTGACTGACTCTCACTGACTGACTCTCTCACTGACTCTCTCACTGACTCTCTCACTGACTGACTGACTCTCTCACTGACTGACTGACTCTCTCTCTCACTGACTGACTCTCTCACTGACTGACTGACTCTCTCTCACTGACTGACTAACTGACTCTCTCACTCTCTCACTGACTGACTAACTGACTCTCTCACTGACTGACTCTCTCACTCTCACTGACTGACTCTCTCTCACTCACTGACTGACTCTCTCACTCACTGACTGACTGACTCTCTCTCACTCACTGACTGACTCTCTCTCACTGACTGACTCTCTCTCACTGACTGACTCTCTCACTCACTCACTGACTCTCACTCACTCACTGACTCTCACTCACTCACTGACTCTCACTCACTCACTGACTCTCACTCACTCACTGACTCTCTCACTCACTGACTCTCTCACTCACTGACACTCTCACTCACTGACACTCTCACTCACTGACTCTCTCACTCACTGACTCTCTCACTCACTCACTCTCTCACTCACTGACTCACTCACTCTCTCACTCACTCACTCTTACTCACTGACTCTCTCACTCACTGACTCTCTCACTCACTGACTCTCTCACTCACTGACTCTCTCACTCACTGACTCTCTCTCACTCACTGACTCTCTCTCACTCACTGACTCTCTCTCACTCACTGACTCTCTCTCACTCACTGACTCACTCACTGACTCACTCACTCACTGACTCTCTCACTCACTCACTGACTCTCTCACTCACTGACTCTCACTCACTGACTCTCTCACTCACTCACTGACTCTCTCACTCACTCGCTGACTCTCTCACTCACTCACTCGCTGACTCTCACTCACTCGCTGACACTCACTCGCTGACTCTCACTCACTCGCTGACTCACTCACTCGCTGACTCTCTCACTCACTCGCTGACTCTCTCACTCACTCGCTGACTCGCTCACTCACTCGCTGACTCTCTCACTCACTCGCTGACTCGCTCACTCACTCGCTGACTCACTCACTCGCTGACTCACTCGCTGACTCACTCACTCGCTGACTCACTCACTCGCTGACTCACTCACTGACTCTCTCACTCACTGACTCTCTCACTCACTGACTCTCTCACTCACTGACTCTCTCACTCACTGACTCTCTCACTCACTGACTCTCTCACTCACTGACTCTCTCACTCACTGACTCTCACTCACTGACTCTCTCACTCACTGACTCTCACTCACTGACTCTCACTCACTGACTCTCTCACTCACTCGCTGACTCTCACTCACTCGCTGACTCTCTCACTCACTCGCTGACTCTCTCACTCACTCGCTGACTCTCTCACTCACTCGCTGACTCTCTCACTCACTCGCTGACTCTCACTCACTCGCTGACTCTCTCACTCACTCGCTGACTCTCTCACTCGCTGACTCTCTCACTCGCTGACTCTCTCACTCGCTGACTCTCTCACTCGCTGACTCTCTCACTCGCTGACTCACTCACTCGCTGACTCACTCGCTGACTCACTCACTCACTGACTCACTCACTCACTCACTCACTCACTGACTCACTCACTGACTCACTCACTGACTCACTCACTGACTCACTCGCTGACTCACTCACTCACTCACTCACTCTCTCACTCGCTGACTCTCTCACTCGCTGACTCTCTCACTCACTGACTCTCTCACTCACTCACTCACTCACTCTCTCACTCACTGACTCACTCTCACTCACTCACTCTCTCACTCACTCACTCACTCACTCTCTCACTCACTGACTCTCTCACTCACTGACTCTCTCACTCACTGACTCTCTCACTCACTGACTCTCACTCACTGACTCTCTCACTCACTGACTCTCTCATTCACTGACTGACTCTCTCATTCACTGACTGACTCTCTCATTCACTGACTGACTCTCTCATTCACTGACTGACTCTCTCATTCACTGACTGACTCTCTCATTCACTGACTGACTCTCTCATTCACTGACTCACTCTCACTGACTGACTCACTCTCACTGACTGACTCACTCTCACTGACTGACTCACTCTCACTGACTGACTCACTCTCACTGACTGACTCACTCTCACTGACTGACTCACTCTCACTGACTGACTCACTCTCACTGACTGACTCACTCTGACTGACTGACTCACTCTCACTGACTGACTCACTCTGACTGACTGACTCACTCTCACTGACTGACTCACTCTGACTGACTGACTCACTCTGACTGACTGACTCACTCTGACTGACTGACTCACTCTGACTGACTGACTCACTCTCACTGACTGACTCACTCTCACTGACTGACTCACTCTCACTGACTGACTCACTCTCACTGACTGACTCACTCTCACTGACTGACTCACTCTCACTGACTGACTCACTCTCACTGACTGACTCACTCTCACTGACTGACTCACTCTCACTGACTGACTCACTGACTCTCACTCTCACTGACTGACTCACTGACTCTCACTCTCACTGACTGACTCACTGACTCTCACTCTCACTGACTGACTCACTGACTCTCACTGACTGACTCTCACTCTCACTGACTCTCTCACTCTCACTGACTCTCTCACTCTCACTGACTGACTGACTCTCTCACTCTCACTGACTGACTGACTCTCTCACTCTCACTGACTGACTGACTCTCTCACTCACTCTCTCACTGACTGACTCTCTCACTCACTCTCTCACTGACTGACTCTCTCACTGACTGACTCTCTCACTGACTGACTCTCTCACTGACTGACTCTCTCACTGACTGACTCTCTCACTGACTGACTCTCTCACTGACTGACTCTCTCACTGACTGACTCTCACTGACTGACTCTCACTGACTGACTCTCACTGACTGACTCTCTCACTGACTGACTCTCTCTCTCACTGACTCTCTCTCTCACTGACTGACTCTCTCACTGACTGACTCTCACTGACTCTCTCTCTCACTGACTGACTCTCTCACTGACTGACTCTCACTGACTGACTCTCTCACTCACTGACTCTCTCACTCACTGACTCTCACTCACTGACTCTCTCACTCACTGACTCTCTCACTCACTGACTCTCTCACTCACTGACTCTCTCACTCACTGACTCTCTTACTCACTGACTCTCTTACTCACTGACTCTCTTACTCACTGACTCTCTCACTCACTGACTCTCTCACTCACTGACTCTCTCACTCACTGACTGACTCTCTCACTCACTGACTCTCTCTCACACTGACTGACTCTCTCTCACACTGACTGACTCTCTCTCACACTGACTGACTCTCACTCTCACTGACTGACTCACTCTCACTGACTGACTCTCTCACTGACTGACTCTCTCACTGACTGACTCTCACTGACTGACTCTCACTGACTGACTCTCACTGACTGACTCTCTCACTGACTCTCTCACTGACTCTCTCACTGACTCTCTCACTGACTGACTGACTCTCTCACTGACTGACTGACTCTCTCTCACTGACTGACTCTCTCACTGACTGACTGACTCTCTCTCACTGACTGACTAACTGACTCTCTCACTCTCTCACTGACTGACTAACTGACTCTCTCACTGACTGACTCTCTCACTCTCACTGACTGACTCTCTCTCACTCACTGACTGACTCTCTCACTCACTGACTGACTGACTCTCTCTCACTCACTGACTGACTCTCTCTCACTGACTGACTCTCTCACTCACTCACTGACTCTCACTCACTCACTGACTCTCACTCACTCACTGACTCTCACTCACTCACTGACTCTCACTCACTCACTGACTCTCTCACTCACTGACTCTCACTCACTGACACTCTCACTCACTGACACTCTCACTCACTGACTCTCTCACTCACTGACTCTCTCACTCACTGACTCTCTCACTCACTGACTCTCTCACTCACTGACTCACTCACTCACTCACTCACTCACTGACTCTCTCACTCACTGACTCTCTCACTCACTGACTCTCTCACTCACTGACTCTCTCACTCACTGACTCTCTCACTCACTGACTCTCTCACTCACTGACTCTCTCACTCACTGACTCTCACTCACTGACTCTCTCACTCACTGACTCTCTCTCACTCACTGACTCACTCACTGACTCACTCACTCACTGACTCTCTCACTCACTCACTGACTCTCTCACTCACTGACTCTCTCACTCACTCACTGACTCTCTCACTCACTCACTGACTCTCTCACTCACTCACTCACTGACTCTCTCACTCACTCACTCGCTGACTCTCACTCACTCGCTGACTCTCACTCACTCGCTGACTCACTCACTCGCTGACTCTCTCACTCACTCGCTGACTCGCTCGCTCACTCACTCGCTGACTCTCTCACTCACTCGCTGACTCGCTCGCTCACTCGCTGACTCGCTCGCTCACTCACTCGCTGACTCGCTCGCTCACTCACTCGCTGACTCACTCACTCGCTGACTCACTCGCTGACTCACTCACTCACTGACTCTCTCACTCACTGACTCTCTCACTCACTGACTCTCTCACTCACTGACTCTCTCACTCACTGACTCTCTCACTCACTGACTCTCTCACTCACTGACTCTCTCACTCACTGACTCACTCACTCACTCACTGACTCTCTCACTCACTCACTCACTCGCTGACTCTCACTCGCTGACTCTCTCACTCACTGACTCACTCTCTCACTCACTGACTCTCTCACTCACTGACTCTCTCACTCACTGACTCTCTCACTCACTGACTCTCTCACTCACTGACTCTCTCACTCACTGACTCTCTCACTCACTCACTCACTCACTGACTCTCTCACTCACTCACTGACTCTCTCACTCACTCGCTGACTCTCACTCACTCGCTGACTCTCACTCACTCGCTGACTCTCTCACTCACTCGCTGACTCTCACTCACTCGCTGACTCTCACTCACTCGCTGACTCTCTCACTCACTCGCTGACTCTCTCACTCACTCGCTGACTCTCTCACTCGCTGACTCACTCACTCGCTGACTCACTCACTCGCTGACTCACTCACTCACTGACTCACTCGCTGACTCACTGACTCACTCACTGACTCACTCGCTGACTCACTCACTCACTCACTCACTCGCTGACTCTCACTCGCTGACTCTCTCACTCACTGACTCACTCTCTCACTCACTCACTCTCTCACTCACTGACTCTCTCACTCACTGACTCTCTCACTCACTCTCTCACTCACTGACTCTCTCACTCACTGACTCTCTCACTCACTGACTCTCTCACTCACTGACTCTCTCACTCACTGACTCTCTCACTCACTGACTCTCTCACTCACTGACTCTCTCACTCACTGACTCTCTCATTCACTGACTGACTCTCTCATTCACTGACTGACTCTCTCATTCACTGACTGACTCTCATTCACTGACTCACTCTCACTGACTGACTCACTCTCACTTACTGACTCACTCTCACTGACTGACTCACTCTCACTGACTGACTCACTCTCACTGACTGACTCACTCTCACTGACTGACTCACTCTCACTGACTGACTCACTCTCACTGACTGACTCACTCTCACTGACTGACTCACTCTCACTGACTGACTCACTCTCACTGACTGACTCACTCTCACTGACTGACTCACTCTCACTGACTGACTCACTCTGACTGACTGACTCACTCTGACTGACTGACTCACTCTGACTGACTGACTGACTCACTCTCACTGACTGACTCACTCTCACTGACTGACTCACTCTCACTGAGTGACTCACTCTCACTGACTGACTCACTCTCACTGACTGACTCACTCTCACTGACTGACTCACTCTCACTGACTGACTCACTCTCACTGACTGACTCACTCTCACTGACTGACTCACTCTCACTGACTGACTCACTCTCACTGACTGACTCACTCTCACTGACTGACTCACTCTCACTGACTGACTCACTCTCACTGACTGACTCACTCTCACTGACTGACTCACTCTCACTGACTGACTCACTCTCACTCACTGACTGACTCTCACTCACTGACTGACTGACTCTCACTCACTGACTGACTGACTCTCACTCACTCACTGACTGACTGACTCTCACTGACTGACTGACTCACTCTCACTGACTGACTGACTCACTCTCACTGACTGACTGACTCACTCTCACTGACTGACTGACTCACTCTCACTGACTGACTGACGCTCACACTCTCACTGACTGACTCACTCTCTCACTCTCACTGACTGACTCACTCTCTCACTCTCACTGACTGACTCACTCTCTCACTCTCACTGACTGACTCACTCTCTCACTCTCACTGACTGACTCACTCTCTCACTCTCACTGACTGACTCACTCTCTCACTCTCACTGACTGACTCACTCTCTCACTCTCACTGACTGACTCACTCTCTCACTCTCACTGACTGACTCACTCTCTCACTCTCACTGACTGACTCACTCTCTCACTCTCACTGACTGACTCACTCTCTCACTCTCACTGACTGACTCACTCTCTCACTCTCACTGACTGACTCACTCTCTCACTCTCACTGACTGACTCACTCTCTCACTCTCACTGACTGACTCACTCTCTCACTCTCACTGACTGACTCACTCTCTCACTCTCACTGACTGACTCACTCTCTCACTCTCACTGACTGACTCACTCTCTCACTCTCACTGACTGACTCACTCTCTCACTCTCACTGACTGACTCTCTCACTCTCTCTCACTGACTGACTGAGTCTCTCACTGACTGACTAACTGACTGACTGACCTTCACCCTCCTGTTATTTATGCCCCCCCCATAACAATAAAAACCATAACAAGCAACCATTGGGACAGGCAGATACAAGTTGCCAGCATTGAAAGGACAAAAGAAACCTCAAGACATTATTTATTATTAATACTTTTTTAATATGGTCGTTCAGTTGTACATAATGCTTTCTTGGTCATATTTAAGGTAACAAAAATGCTTCTGACACTTCTTTATTATAACTTTTCAGCATGCTGCAGACTTCTGTACAGCACAGCTTAAAGACCTAGGCAAAGTCAATATCTCTGGCTAAACACTTATAAGTTCCCAAAGGCGAGACTCCTATTGGCTATGCCAATGCTTGTTATACGGGCCTTAGGGCACAGGCACAGAAGTGAAAGCTGCAATAGCTTAGTGCAGTGCACTCTCTGCGAGTCCGTTTATGAAGTGGAAGGGTGCGACTGGCTCCAGCCCCACTTCCCACAAGACCTCTGTCTCCCCCTAGGAATCTACTGACAGCATTGAAGGGTGCAGAAGCCGGATCGGAAGTCCCTGGGAACGGTGACCCATTATGACCTCATCAGCTCTGCTGGTGGTTGCTACAGGGGCGTACAGTCCACATTGGAGAAGAAATGTTGCTCTTTTTTTTTTAATACTATCAGCTCTGTGGAGAATAGCTTTGCAAAAGCTGTTCTTTTGCACACGCTGACTGGCCTGAGGGATACCCCCTGATTGGTGAAGCCTAGGGGCCACCCAACATCGTGGGATCTGAGAGGCCCTGTGTAACGCCTCTACTTTATTGGAGGAGGATATTTTTGTAGTGGATTCCGTGGCACATGGGCAAAACTTATTTGACATATAATTTGTTATATACACCACTAAATACTACTCTTCTGTCGTTTCTAAGCACTGTATTTGAGATGTTAGTATTTCAAAAATTTGCTTTTATGTTCCCATTGCTTGCTGAGTTGCAGGCTAATTTTTAGATCGAGCCTAGGCAGCGCATGCGCTGTCTCTTCGAGACATGCTGTATCCACTCTTTGGGCTGACAACCCGCCCATTGCCTTTCTTTTCCCTTCGATTGTCCTTGAAAAATAATTGCATGCTATTGGTTAATCCTTCCTCCTTGTCCCTTCTTTTTGTTTTTTGTGTACTCCCACAGAGCACTGCCCAAGTACTGGTAATGTTCCACTTTAGTGCTTATCTGTACGTGCCTGGGACAATTTTCTTTATTCCTTTCTTTCTCGTCTCGTCTCGCAGCTTAAAGACATCCAGTCGCTACCGCGCCCCTCATCCCTGCAGCACTCCTTTCAGGGTTCCTCTGTAAATATGTCTGTAATTATTGTTCTTCTCTCCTCACATTGAATATTTCTAAAAAGTCGGCGTAGATTGCAATGAGTGTGCCTGTGATTGTGTTGCTTCCTATTACAGAACTAGCGTTGACTGCTTAGGTACACGGAGGCTGCCTTCTCAAAAAACAAGGAAATATCACTGCGACTCTCCCCGGCACAGCGGGAGAGCAGCTACTATAAAATTCACTGCTTGCTGCAAACTCGCCCCATAATGCTTTGCAGGGCCTTGCCTTTAAAATGTCTTTTCTTCAATATCTCTGCCTGTGGCGGTCCCAGGACGAAGGGACCTCCACCAAATTGGGTAATGATGATGCGGCCTCTTCATCACGCTTTTTTTATTAGCTTTTTTCTTTTGGCCATGCTTTACATGTATTGATAACACCAACGGGACACAAATGCCATTTGTCACTGGCTCAAAAGAGTAGAAAGGGTGCATCAGTAACTCCTATCTTCTGACAAGACAGTGGCTAACACCAACGGGACACAAAGGCCATTTGTCACTGGCTCAAAAGAGTAGAAAGGGTGTAACAGTAACTCCTGTTTTCTGACGAGACAGTGGCTTCTGCACATTGAAAGTGCGCAGGATTGATGTACCGCTGCAGTGGCCTGTCCTGGCTTGTGCTTCTCAAATGGTTACGAGTCACAAGTGGCTACCTTCTTGTCATCTTGATTATCAAATTTCTTGATCGCGCCTACAACATAAGTTGGACACGTTTTCTGTCCAACAAAGCAAACCGTGAAATCAGGTTCACCTTTAAGAAGAAAAGCTGTGCTCAGTTTAAAATCTTTCGCATGCTTCCCAAACGCAGAGTTGGGCAGAAAGGAACCCTTCCTTGGGCTGGAGAGCTTCACCTGTAGCTGATTGCTTCCTAGTTATTCCTGGAGTGACCTGTCAATACTTCGGTGCCCAATGACTTTTTTCCTTTTACGAAGAACCTCTCTGATGCCAGTTTGAAATGGCATTTGTATCCTTTTCCAATTTTAAGACATTTTGTGATCTTATGGAGTTTTCAAAGCTGCGGTCTTACTAGGAAAGTTTGCAGCAAAATCCACTCTATGTAAGCAAACAACACTGACAACACAAATATAAATGTATTAGCACAACTAACTCAAAATACACTAAACCCTCATTTGGATACCTCTGTAAGTACTATATAGCCCAATACTGCTGTTTTTGCTGCTGTTAAATTAGTCCACAACCATGCTATGGCTCTGCCCATGTAGCTCCTGCTTCAGCGCCAGGATACCCATCCGGGTGAGTTGTGAACCATACAAATACACATAACATAACAAGATTTATCATTTCTCCCCTGATGTGTACCTGATGAAGTGCTAAAGTGATTTGAAGACGGGTAGCACACTGCTCTATTTGGAATGCTTTGTTGGTATAGTGTTGGTTCATAGTGTGGCCTGCGTGGCATTTAGGTGAAATGCCAGATGATCAGAGTTGTGTTTTATTTTGTTATGTTGCTGTGCAGTGCTATGTTGTGGAGTGAGAAACCGGGAAGAGATAGGACATTTAAGCTTCTAATGTGTTGATGAGTTTGGCTGGAAGGGTGAAGGAAAGCAGAGTGGCCTACCTGGGGAGTGTTATAATATTGTATGTGGTTGGCTGAGGCTGTTCTTACAGTGTACCCGTTCTTCTCAGTTAAACATTGCCACAATATTCGTCTTAGCTTTTGATTTATCTTTTACAGAATTCACTGGCACTTTTACCTGAGCAGGAAATTCCTGGGCTTGTGAAGGGTGGCATGATAGGACAGAACCTGCCTCCTCCTTCAAAGACCGTTTGAAAGGATGCAGCAGTCTGCCAGGTTTTTTCACTCTGTAACTTAGTAGTGCAAATGGTGCTGTGTTTTAGCCCTTGCATTAGTTTTTGCCCTGGCTCTGTCCCCACCCCCTCGGACATCGGACATCGACCATCCCTCCCTCCACCCCTGGGACCACCTCACTTCATCTGCATCAGGGTGCGCTTCCTGATGTGAGTACTGTTTACCGAGCATGGAGCTTGTAAACCTTTAATTCACGTGCTTTTCCTGGATTGCTCTTTAAGCCTGAAAACAATATGTTTCCCGTGAAGTGCGGAACTAGCTGTCTTTGTGAGCGGAGCTACATTCAGAAAAGGGAGTGTTTTTTATTTTTATTTTTTTTATTTTTACGGAGTGCGTAATTGGGCTTATTCCCCATGGAAACGTCAGCTGACAGACGCATTTGTGTGACTTACCGCTTTAAAGACTGAAAGACGCTTTTCCTTTGATAATAGACTTTTGCCAACTTCGTTCTTGTGTGCTGGAATCTTCTGGCTCCTGCAGCTTGATGCGTCATGACTCATGAACCGGGTTGGGTCCTCCCCACCTCTCCACCCAAAACAGAGCCAGCAAATCTGTGCCTGCCAAACATGCAACGTCAGCACGAGTGCTGGGAGATGGTCCTTTGCTGCCAAACAGCTCTGATGAGACCTGGCCGCAACTTATCCTGCTCTGAAGGCATGGATCTCTTCAGGGCTCTATGCATAACTAGGAAACCTTTCGAAGGGGCATGGCCTATGTAATTAAGCACAAGTAAAATCCTATGCTTCCCGTAGTACCACCAAACCAGTATTTTGGTGCCTTTCTGTGAGCTTTCATAAAAGACAAATCACACTGTAACAGACATGCACCTAAAATAAGCCAAACCAATTGGCTTCGCCAGTACTTGTTCGCAATATCAGCTATATGATTTTGTTGTGAATAATTAGAATTAAAAAATGAAATTTTGAAAATGAGTGAATTGAACATTAGAAGGTGTGTGGGAGGTCCGGCAGTCTTTGGAGTTTCTCACTCACTCCCGTCCTTCCAGTCACGCCACTTTCCTCTATAGTTTCTATGTTAGATACCTATGCCCCTTTTCTCCCCACATCTTTCTGATTCCCTTAATTTGCACATCTCACACCTCATCTCTTTCCTCTTCATCTCCCTCTTTCACTTTCTCCTGCATGAACTTCCTAGTGCCTTCTTTGCTTCACTGCCCCTACATATACATAACGTATCCATCCACCCACTCACTCACCTATAAGCAATGCATTTTCTTTTAGTTTCGCACTGTCGTTCTTTCATAAGCCGTGTAACTCCTTCACACACGTTCACATAAAATCACAGTTGGAATTGCACACATGACTACTGCCCTGTGCAAACTGCAGAGAAGCCAAGGATTGAATGAGCATGTATTCTGAACCCCTTTATGACCCACCGACAGGCACTGTGATAAACTCTCACTGCCTTCAACCTCAACGTCAGAGTTGTCGATTGGGGCACTTTTATAAACACCCACCGACAATCTGTTTTCTTATAGACGCCTAGAGACCTCTGGGTTCACATTAAGTACAATATAAGATTAATATAGTGCACGCAAAAAACTACAAAAAAACACATCTTTGAAAAAAACACTGTTGGGGAATGCAAGATTAACGAAAACTTCAGCAGTGGCATTGGTTACCGTAACCGTTATTACAGTCCTTGTTTACCCGATCTGTGCTTTTTGCCTGTAAAGTTAAAGACCTCATTATAGGGCCCAACAGGGACCAGTTTCAATGACAGTTTTTAATTACTGCCAGATCTGAGACCCGAAAGGGGATTGGCCCACTTGAAGCCCTGGATCTTTGCCGCCTTCTCTGCGGTGTGTCAGTGCTCAATGCCAGCTCCTAAGACCTTTTTAGTGGTTAAGACCAGGCAGATCCTTCCTCATCTTTGAGTACATGATTAGAAGCAGAACTTCTGGTGGATCATATATGGGGACTTTCAGCAAAAATTGAATCTGCAATGAATCACTGTCAGCCGAAAGAACACAGACCCTGGCACGGCTTTAGTACGTAGATGACGAATGCTTTGTGTCTTCGCTTTATTTTACTGCCTTACAAATGACCCAAATCCCAACATCTAAACGAGGAGCGAGTTTTTACTAAAAGTCTGCTTTAACTTGCAGGGGGCTACGTTCCACGACAGCCTCTTAAGGGGAGCATTCCCATCCCCGAGATGTCCTCCATTGTAGTCACTTGGTAAGGAACACAGTGTTAATGCTGTTGGTCTGGACGACCTGTTGCAAGCAACAGGTCCCTTCTGGTGTCTCGCCTTCCGGACCTGTGACTCTGACATCTTCTGTCAGTGAGGACTGCCTGCTTTGCAGGCCTATGCCATGGGGAATATTACTTCTGCTTTCTTTTTAGTGAGCAGTCTCTCCTGACAAACCCTTAGCAATGGCTTTGTGCTTCATTGAGGAGGGCTCGTCTTGCAGCCAGGCCCACGGTAAGGAACATGTTCAAGTTGCTGAGACTTAGAATGCAACAAAATGCAATCTGTGTAGTCCTCCAGGGATCACCATTCTACTCTTGCTGTTCTGTGATGATGACTCTAAAGTTAACCTTCATGTATCAGGCAGCAAAGCCAAATTATGTACCGTATCCACTACAGTAGAGCTTAAAGAAACCTGGATGAGACACAGTGGCCTGAAACCTAACGGGGTCAAATACCTGAAGTGGTAGATCTAAGCTGAAAACGCTTAAAAAAAGTACTCACTATCTTCCTCTTTCTTTAAAAAGTGACTGCTTAAAAGTGGCCAGGTATAGAAAATGCAAGACCTTGGTCAGCCCCTCCCTGTTGAATAGTGGGAGGACCACATTTTTTGCTAAGTATCGTAGGGTTGTCCCATAAAACAGTTGTGAAAGAGGTACACTTTTTATATGGGTCATTTTATTGGGTCTTTAAGACCTAGTTAAAGCATGAAAAATAATACCCTAAAAAATGGAGCATTTACAACATGATAAAAGTTTGAAAACAACCAGGTATATATTATGTGCAGTGTCCCTTTGACAAGAGGCATCTCTAGATTATATGGAATGCCAGGCTTTTCAACTACGTTTAACTGTCTGAAATCTGTGTAAATTCCTCTTAGCCTCAGAGACGCTCGAGAAACTTTTCAGCCCTATTTCTGGTCATGAAATCTGCATTTTGTGCTACTTGCATTTTCTGTTCTAGATCTTTTGAGATCTTCAGATGTAGCATGTAATAGAACATTTGTATTGCACACAACAACCATTGTTTCTAGAAAGTTGGCATGGTCTCACTACAAGTAGATTACTCCTCCTACTACTGCTCCGTGAGACTTGGTGGGATATGCTGAAGTCTATCTAAGATGTGAAGATGAGAAAATGCTGCTTAGTGTCTTGTTCTCCTGTGGCTTCCTGTTTACATTGATTTCTTGGTTCACCTCCAGATTTTTTTTTTTTATTTTGTAAGACAGGTGATAGGCTTGACCCGGCAAAGCCGCAGAGAAGTAGTTCGTATCTAGACATTTTTAGTTGATACCGGATTCCAGGTACTAGGATTTCCATTTTTTGGCAGTTTAACTGTAAGATATTATCCTGAATCAAGTTTCTGATGTATGTAAGGCAGGTTTGAATATGTCTAAATGGTTCCTTAGAACTGTCAAGATTCACCAGAATATGTTGCTGAAACTGGAAACCCTTTATACGGTCTGGCTTGTTAGTGCAGCTGTTGCCACACAATTATGTGGGCATCACTAGAGCGGGGCTTTTTCTCCGCCCACATGTTGGGAGCCAAGAGTACATGTTTTGACTGGGCAGAAGTTATGTGCTTCCGCAAAGTTGCTTGCTTCCACGCAAATGAGATCATTTTGTCTTATTATCCAGCTTCCTGAGTTTGAACTTTCAGGGGTGCACACACATCACACCACACCTGTAAAGCTATTAAAGTGTCTTAGATAACAATATAATTTTTGGTGTTTTTCTCTGGCAGTAGCACAGATGGGAGGAGGGCAGTCCTTAACCTACATGGATTTTTAGGTCTGGCTTGACAGTGCAACTGGCATCTTACCATTACCCTACACCAGTAATATTCTACGCTTCTTTACTTCTACACAAATACATATCCATTTACATGTTATCTACTTGTAATGCTTCACATTACCATACAACATTCCTTAAAAGCCAGACCTATTGCATTGCCGATTCTCGTCTCTTATAACGTAATAAAGTAGTAAGATGTAGACCTCGAAAAAGCACCACTGATTCTGCCTGCTTTCATGCCTAGTTGGAGTAAGTTTGTACATTTTACCCTTTTGCTTATCACCTCTCTCTAGCACCTAGAAATATTTAAGTTTTGCATTGTGTGGTACACAATCCAGAAAAAAAATATAAAGTGTGGTTTATCAGTGCCCAACAGCTTCTCTGTTGGCAATGAACATGCCTCTTTTGCAGTCCCTTTCAGGAGGGTTTGTCCTGCAGTCCAAGGACCATGTCACGCCTGCTGTCCCTTTTTGGAACTTTATAGCCAAATGATGGAACAAAGCAGTTTGACATTTGACATCCTGATTGCAATATGACGTCCAGCCTCACAATGGCCAGTTGTCTCCCACTAGAAAGTTGGAAACAAGGCGCATTGATTTCAGCACACTTAGGGTGCTATTGAGGGTACTGAAGCCGGAGTGAAAGAACCAGGACCCCCATCCGTTTGTGTCTCTTTTGAATGAGTGTGTGATGAGCAGGGAAGTGGGACCGAATAGCAGCTTGTTTCTTTTCAAAACTAATTATCGAAAGTCTCCCCATTTTCTGATGCTCACACAAAGATTCTCTCTTACTTTTCTACCGCACATTTTTCTTCTTCAGTTGTATTAAAAATGTCACTACCAGAGCTTGTTCCTTGCCTTTATGGACCCGGGAAGACTGGGGTTTTAAGAAGAATATTTTTGATTTAGAACACTCCCAAGCTCCTTCCTTGCTTGCATGACTATTCTAAATGCTGTGAAGTGTATTTGCACGCAGTTGTTTTCCATGGTGTGGCACCGTTGCTACTCCATTGCATGGAAAGTTGCTGCCCCCTTGGCAGGACAAGTTTTCTGAAATTGTCAGCTCTTTCCTAGTCTTTAGTGGCTCTCACTCTTTACAGACCTGTTGAGGTGTTGGAAGTATTTGGTTAATTTCTTTCTATAGGAGCCTGACTGTGAACAAAATCGCTAGTGATTTCATATAGGGCTATGACCTTAAACTAGGTGTAAACAAGGCATCTACTACTTCTACATCCTTCTGCATCTCTGAGTCAAGGTTGGTGGACATGTACCTAGAGACAATGGCAATTTTCCATATGACTGTGGTAGTGGGTTGTATATGTCTTTTCCCAGTGTTTCTTGAACTAGCAGCTACCTTGCCTTGGTCTTTAGTAAGAGTAGGTTTGGGATTTTTTTTATTTTTTATTAGCTGCCTGTAGAGAGGCATGTTTCAAGACCCAGGTGATTGTGCAGACGCTTCTCCATGTCCCCCAAATGAATGCAGACAATCTTTGGGCATGCTTCTCTTTGTGCTCCCTTCATCAATTTTATTCCTCTTTGCTAATAGTTTGGGTATGATTGACAGACTGCAACAACTGTGACAATGGTCAACATTGTTGTTTGAAAAAGGAGGAATTGTCATCAGGAGCCATATATACTGAAGCGAAAGGTCCTCATCCTCTCTCTTCTAAATATAAGGCTTTCCTTATTATAGGAGGGACTTCCTTACTGAGAGGGTGGTTCCTTACACTTTGGAATGAATAACCTTCTTAAGACTTATGAGGATGCTTTATTTTAAAACACCTACCACAGAATTGCGCACTATTTTGTGGGGTATATTAAATGCTGAAAATTGAATCAGGAAGAATAGATCCTGAGGCACTATAGACCTGTTCCCCATCAAGGAAAACCTGATGCATCCTTGTTTAGAGTGTTATGTGGTCTTGTGGTTGAATGGTAACGGTCTGAGTTGAAGTGAATAGGATAAAGAGTAGAATTCTCCTCTCTGTTGCACATTACTGGGTTTCTCTCCAAGCTGTGATCTGGTTCTGGGGTACTTTGTATGACTTTCATTGTAATGAAATTAATATTTTATCCTGTAAACCTGGATGGTCCTTCAAGAGGATGAGTGAGGATTATCCCTTTTCATTGACTGCATCTCCAGTACTCACTGGTCTATCTTGGCAGGTGTCCCGCAGGTATTTATTTTGGCCATCTTAGTCTACAGTTTGCTTTTGAATAATGTTGATGGCTATTTGGGAAGTGTGAATCGTGTTAATCCTAATTTGTGCCAAATTAAAATCCCAATTCTGCTGTTCTGCTTTCTCTAAACAATTGCTCTTGCACAGACTAACAAGCGGATTTACAGAATATGGCAGAATATGGCAGAATAAAGCAGTTGACTCTTAATGTACCCAATGCAAATGTCATGTTTCTGAAGCACATTCCTGTATTAGAAAGATATTTAGCTGCTATTGGACACTTGAGTGTGTCAATTTTGATTGTTTAGAGATCTGTCTCGATTCAAAGCTGAATTTGCCCAAGCAAGGAGAGAAGGCTGCTTGTGTACTCAGACAACCCTCTAGAGTTACAATAAAAGTCCCGGGCACACATGAACCAGGTGTTGAACCACTGATGGTTTCAAGGTTAAACAAAAGTCTCAATGCTCAATCTCCAGTGTATTCATCCTTGTTTTAATATTCAATGGAACACACGAAAACCAGCCAACACGTGTTTCGTCGCCATGGGAACTATCCCGCGACTTCCTCAGGGCTTAAAAACAGGTGGTGACACTCTGGTACGAATGCTCTGCCGGTGATAATTCCAACCCGGCTGGTAACAATTTATCAGATATAAGAAAGAAAATGTCTGAACTGGACGAATATCCCTGTTGGTGATAATCCAAAACCGGCTTCTGACGTACTGTACCACGTTAAGAAAATCCAAAGTATACGATGCCTAAGTAGGGCCCAGCGTCCGAAGTAATAGAAAAGGTGTAAAAATCCAAGAATCATACCAGGTGCAATGTTACTTCAGCAAAATGCTGAGGTCATGACACGCCTTATTTTGTGGATAGCTCGTATTCCTGAAAACGTGCTGCAAACTTCTGAAAGCACGGAGAGTATTCCGTGTCTCTCTACAAGCGGGTACGCTGTAGAGTTCCAATGCTAATCTCTGTAAAGTGAAAATGCCTTTTCTATTACTTCGGACGCTGGGCCCTACTTAGGCATCGTATACTTTGGATTTTCTTAACGTGGTACAGTACGTCAGAAGCCGGTTTTGGATTATCACCGACAACAGGGATATTCGTCCAGTTCAGACATTTTTTTTCTTATATCTGATAAATTGTTACCAGCCGGGTTGGAATTATCACCGGCAGAGCATTCGTACCAGAGTGTCACCACCTGTTTTTAAGCCCTGAGGAAGTCGCGGGATAGTTCCCATGGCGACGAAACACGTGTTGGCTGGTTTTCGTGTGTTCCATTGAATATTAAAACAAGGATGATTACACTGGAGATTGAGCATTGAGACTTTTGTTTAACCTTGAAACCATCAGTGGTTCAACACCTGGTTCATGTGTGCCCGGGACTTTTATTGTATTGACATTGTGTAGGGCTTGACCCTACACACATTGAGGGGTTTTAGGGAATTATCCCCTTACCTGGTAGCACCGTACACTTTAGATTCATTTTTCACTTTGCCGTTTATCGAGCTGGGCGCCTTTTTCCTGAGTTACTAAAAACCCTTCGAACTTAACTTAAACCCTCTAGAGTTGTCCTAACATTAGTCGACCACCAAGTACAATCTTTCAAGCAAATAGGATGAAGGCAGAAGCAGCAGTCCTCTACGGAACCAAACTTTGCGTGTGTGTAGATAATAAAGAGTTTCAAAAAATGAAAAAGAAAACTATTAAGGTGAATTCCGCAGTTGGTGCCTGGCATTCATTCCCTTAATGCTCTTGCGGCTTGAGCTTGGTATCCGCCCTATTGCAGATATTACTGTGGGTTTCCCTATACTATATTGAATTCAGGCACATAGAACCTTACTAAGTGGGGAAACTACCGCAGCTTAATGCACGAGGTGGCATCCTATAGTGGAGCTGTTGCGAATCGTAGGATAGCGCATGTTATGAGCATCTTTGCGCAACTAGGAATTGGCCACCTTTGGGGGGAAATCCATCACTTACTAAAGCTGATACCATTGAATTTATCATGGCGCAGTTTTGTCTTGCTAGTACGTAAATGTTGTGCACAAAGCAAAATGTAGCTCCTTGACTCACAATTATTTGTTTTCTAAGCAAGATCGTAGCATAACATTCCATTTATACTGGATGCAATCTGAGGTCATTTTTGTGCTGTGTGAAAAAGAACAATGTATAGATTGCACACCACATTCCATGCACACACATTCATACTACATTGTGTATATTTCAGACTATAGCCTGCTGTGGTGTTAAGACACCAAAACTGGACTATTCATGTGTCAATGTGCCCCATCTGTGTGTAGGCCATGTTGGTATTTGGTATGGTTCGCCTGGAGACCCACCCTCTGTGTTATCCAACGATTGCCTGAACATCTGTTTCCTCCCCAGCATACCTCAAGAGTTCCCCCCTGCCCCCCACCTTCCCAATCTCCCCTCGTGCTGCGAGTTTCGAACTACCCGACACCCCAACACCGGAGGTATCTGTCAATCCCCCCCTTTTTAGCATTTTGTGGTCAAGTCAACTTTAAAAACCAAATATAGAACAAATACATGTGTAGAGGTCCAGACCCGGTGGCCTGACAGCGAACTTATGCCCCTTGACTGGTCACTGTAAAACTCTTCTGCGTTAACTTCCCCCAATGCGGGAGTATCAAATAAGCTGTTGTGGCTGGCCCCCGAATCAGTGGAGACCCTGGGGGCGTTGAACATTTGGTGGCCCCTGTTTATGGATTGCCTTCTTTCACTTTCTGCACCACCCTCTACTGCTCCTGCCACACCTGATCTTTGGTAGGGGCGACTGTTTCTTCCGTTGCAGTGTCTGTTTAGAACTGTACTGTTGTCAGTCCATGGGGGCTGTCAGTCAGGTGCCTGTGGCATTGGGTAGCCCCTCTGCTCCAGCCATTCCCAAACTTCCTGTGGGGTGGTGAAAATATGGGATGCATCTGAAGCCCTGATCCTCAATTTGGCGGGAATTATTAAGGCATGTTTCAAGATGAGGCCCCACAGGTGTTGTTTAACAGGTAAGAATGTCTCCCTTTGTTTTTGTACAGCCGTTGTATAATCTGAACAGATTCTCCCCATGGGCCATGCGACTGCGCCACCTGCAGAATGTGGTCACTGTCTCTATAATTGAACAGTGTGGCTGTCATTGGCCTGGGGGGCCTCCTGGAAGTGGGGCCCTTCCCGGTACCCTGTGGGTGTGCTTTACTGTATACATGTTGGAGGCTCATCCTCCCAACACCATCTTCAGTAGTCCTTGATCGAGGAATAATTTGGCACTGGGGCCTACAGGGATGCCAATTAGGCGCATGTTATTCCACCTGGAGCGGCCCTTGGCGTAGTCCAAGCGATCAGTCAGATGTTGTATGGCCCGTTACAGTTGCCTGAGCTTGGACACCCCTTCCTGTACCAGCTACGAGACCTCGGCCAGGGAGTTCTCTACCTCGGAAACCCTAGTCTCCAGTTTCTTATGGTCAGAGCGCAGCACTCCCACATCTAATGCTACTGTCTTAAGCTTGTGCTCCACTGCTGCTTTAGTGTCTCTGATTACCACCAATATCGTGACTGTATGGGCCTCCAAGGGGTTCTTTGTCCTCACCCCGAGGTGGTGAGCTTGTTCCAGATTTCTGTGTTGTGGCTGGCTGGACTGCCTTAGGGTTCTTAGGATGCACCATTGTCTCTCCGGCCTTGCTGCCTGTCACCGTGGATCCCACTGGCTGCACTCACTCCTGGCAGCTGTGTCTTTCGGAGGTGGAGATAGAGACCGGATTCCTGAGGAATGCTCCCCCTCGTTTGGCCCACCTGTTCACTGCAGGTGCCCCTCCAAGGATGTGTGCGGGCTAGATATCAATGTGGTGGGGGCCCCCAGGGGTGAATTCTGGTATCCGCACCCCCAGGTGCTCACCCCACTAGGCCGAGTCGACAGTGTTTGCTATGTCTCACTGAGGCCTGTATCAGGGTCTGCTCGTTGAAGGTTGTGGGCTGCCCAACTACAGGACGCAGGCGGTGGAGAGGTGGGGGAGGGAGGATGGCAGTCAGCTGCACCAGTCTAGTAGGGCGTGCCCATTTACCACCCGCCGCCCCGATGCTGGCGGTGCCTTCACTTCTCACTACTCATTTCCCAGGCTCCATCCGTGGCACTCAGTCCAACCCCACAAAGGCAAGCCCATCCTACAGGCCACTCTCTTTATTTTTTTAATAAATATATTTATTTTGCTTTTATCATTGAAATTGTACACCATTGCCTCAGGAGAGTACTAAAGAGCATATGAACATAACTTTGTCAGCCTCATACAGAACAATTCGCTGACTCTAACATTAAACAGTAACTTCCTCCCCTCCTCCCACCCACCACACCCAGCCCACTGTCAGCAAGCCTCGGGCCACAGCACAGGAAAAAAGTACAGTTCAGCACAACATTTCTATGTAGTCTCTGACACTTCCACACAGTGTAGTACTGCTAGCCATTAATCCTCAGCCAGGAGATCCAGGGAGTAATAAGTCAACCAACCACTGTAGATTTTCCAAAACTTACGGGGGCAACCCCTGCTGGCATATGTTACCTTTTCCTTTTTCACTCCTGCTATGTCGGGCATTGCCCTACTCCCCAGTATCGACCCATGTCCCCTTTTGCCACTACATGGCCCAGATTGTAAAATACAAGCTTTGATCTTGGCAGGTCCACATCATTAGGGATCCCCAGAAGGATAAACTCTGGGCCAAGAGAGATGGGTTCCCCAGGACCTTGCCCGATTCCCTGGTAACCTCCTTCCAATACCCCTGGATGTGCGAGCATTCCCAGGTTGTGTGTATGATGTTGCCATCCGCCGCCCCACAGCGCAGACAACACGGGTGCTGCGCCCTTCCCATCGCATATAGCCTCCTCCTGTCATATTGCACCCTATGAAGGATTGTAAATTGGTTTAAAAGGAACTTCACTTTTATCGCCTCCTGCCTCTGGCATACCAGGGGCTGCCTCCCAGTCGGTGTCCTCTAGTTCTCCTAGATCAGCCACCCAGTGCCCCCTCGACCGGCATGCTGTTGTTCAGAATCTTATACATCCGGGAGACTGCCGCCCTCCCCAACTCCTCCGTGAGTAGGCGTCCCCCTAGTGGGGCATACTCCGGGACATAATCTCCAGGGCCTGCCAGGCGTGGCGAAACTGCGCATATTTCAAGAATTGATTAGGGTTCATCTTGTATTCCTGCTGCATCTCGTGAAGGACATCGGGCCCCTATTCAATAGCGCATCCCCTATCTTAGGGATCACAATTAAGTCCCAGCCCTTGAAGCACTTTAGTTTCTGCAGCTCTGAGAGCCAGCCTCCTTCCCATAGAGGGGTTTCCTGTGTAAGTCTACGATGCCAACCCATGTATTTTTTGGCTTTCCCCCAGGCCGCCAAGGTGACCCTGGTGGCAGGCAGGATTCTTTGTATGCCCTTACCCCCAACAGAGGCATTGGAGACTGTACTTTTTCTCCTACTGCACATGCTCTAGCTGGAACGTGGAGTGGTCACGTGGGACAAAGGGCCAGTCGTTGATGTTAATAAGGTGGGCCGCCCAGTAGTACGCCTCCTAGTCGGGGAGAGCCAGACCCCATTATAGGGGTTTTGCCACAACGTGGTTAACGCAATACTGGGGTGTTTACCGTCCCACAATAGGGTGCGCAGATCAGTGTCTAGTCTGGTAAAAAACTCTGAGGGGACCTTGTAGAACGTATTTTGTAGTGCATACAATAACTTTGGGAGCGATATCATTTTAAACAGGGCAGCAATGTTAGGGGCAACCCTCCCCATCTCTTTAAATCCTCTTGACAGGCCTTTGACACTCTCCCCAGGTTCCTTTCAAAGCAAAGTTCCTTTTCCAGCATCATAAAAATTCCCAGATACTTAAAACCGTCCGTAACGCACAGCAAGGAGCGTGGGACCAGGGATCTATCCATCTCACCTTTCGGAAGATAGAGCACCGATTTGTCCCAATTAATTCTATAGCCTCAATAGTAACCATAGTCCAGTTGAAGAACCAGTGGGAGGGTTTGGGATGACTTTGTGATGTACAAGGGGATATAGTCTGCGTAGAGCAAGATTTTCTCTTCCACCTCCTCTCCATCCGTGAGGGCAAAGCCCCGAACGTCCAGGTGAGCCCGCAAGATGCACTTCAACGATTCTATAGTGAGGGCAAACAGGAGGGGGTCAGGGGGCCCCCTGACATGTGCCCCGGCCAATGGGAAAGTCGGAGGATAACGTCCCATTTACTCATACGGCTGCTACTAGAGCTTGATATGGCAGACCTCCATCGCTCCTGAACTCTGCCGCACCATGAGCTGCTCCATCGAGTCTGCAACCTTCCCGGAAGACTGGAAGCACACCGAGATCAATCCCCGGCTGAAGAAACCTTCTGCCGACCTGCGGACCTCAAGAACTACAGTCCCATCTCTCTGTTCCCCTTCCCAGCCAAAGTCATTGAGCGAGCCATCAACGCCCAACTCTCTGAGTTCGCCTTAACAAACAACATCCTGGGCCTCTCCCAATCGGGCTTCAGAAGCAACCACAGCACTGAGACAGCTCTCCTCGCCACTAAAGATGACATCCGCACCCTCCTTGACAGAGGCGAGACTGCAGCCCTCATCCTCCTGGACCTCTCAGCCGCCTTCGACACCGTCTCCTACCACACCCTCTGCGCAAGACTCCACGATGCTGGCATCTGAGACTGCAGCCCTCGAATGGATCTGCTCCTTCCTCACCGGCTGAACACGGTTAGACTTCCACTGTTCAAATCAGAACCCACAGAGATCAGCTGCAGAGTGCCTCAGGAATCCTCACTGAGCCCCACCCTCTTCAACATCTACATGGCCTCGCTTGCAGCCATCGTCCGAAGCCACAGACTCGACATAGTCTCCTACGCCAATGACACCCAGCTGATTCTCTCCCTCACAGACGAACCAAGAGCAACTCCCACAACTGGATGAAGGCAGTCGCCACCTGGATGAAGGTCAGCTGCCTCAAGCTTAACTCGGACAAGACCGAAGTCCTCATCCTGGGCTCCTCCCCCTCTGCCTGGGACGATTTAGTGGCCTGCAGTGCTCGGAATCCCTCCCCCACACCCACAGACCATGCACGAAACCTCAGCATCATCCTGGACTCCTCGCTCTCAATAAACCGCCAAATCAACGCAGTCACGTCTGCCTGCTTCCACACGCTCCGACACCTTCGTAAGATGTTCAAGTGGACCCCCACTGAGTCCAGAAAAACAGTCACCCATGTGCTCATCAGCAGCAGACTCAACTACGACAATGCACTCTACGCTGGCATCACCCAGAAACTCCAAAGGAAACTGCAGACCAACCAGAACGCCTCCGCCAGACTCATTCTGAACATCCCATGCTACACCCTCCTCACCGGCCACCTGAGAGACCTTCACTGGCTACCTGTCAACAAGAGAATTACCTTCAAGCTTCTTATGCACGCCTACAAGGCCCTTCACAACGCCGGACCTGCATACCTCAACCATCGCCTCTCCTTCTACGCCCCCACCAGACATCTCCGCTCCCAACTGGCCCTAGCCACCGCCCCATGGATCCGCAAGACCACGTCTGTTGAAAGATCCTTCTCCTACCTCGCTGCGAAGACGTGGAACTCCCTGCCTCTGCACCTCAGGCAATCACCATTGTTGCCGCAATTCAGGAGGACCTCAAGACCTGGCTCTTCGACTGAATCGCAGACCCAGCCCCTCCCCTCTCTAGCGCCTTGAGGCCCTCACAGCTGAGTAGTCTCGCTTTATAAGTCCTTGATTGATTGATTGAGACTTACCCATTTTAAAAATTTGGGACTGAACATGAACCGCACCAGCATTTGTTCTAGGAAGGGCCAATGCACTGCGTCAAACGCTTTCTCTGCATCCAATGCTAGAAGAACATGTGTCTCTGGCCTGGAACATGTTTAATTTTTCCAGTTGTGTGCACGTCCGATATTATATCGAGTTGACCTGCCTGGCATGAAGCCAGATTGTTCTTTGCGGATCAAGGGGGTAATCACTTGCAAGAGCCTAGAGGCCAGTATGGTGGCCAATATCTTCACCTCAATATATAACAGGGAAATGGGTTGATAGGAATCGCAGTTGTCCTTGGGCTTACTGTCTTTATAAGTTATTAAAGTGATCGCCCATCTAAGGTATGGCGGAAGAGTGTCTTGCTTGCTCGCCTCCTGAAACATGTGCAGCAGGTGGGTCCCCAGCAGGCAGCCATAACACTTGAAAAATTCTTCGGGGATCACATTGGGGCCTGGGGTCTTGCCCGATTTAAGCTTTGTTGTGGCAGTCTGCACCTCCTCCAGTGAAATGTCAGCTTCTAGCGCTGCCTGAGCCTCTCAGTCTAGTACGGGGATGGGGATAGATCTGTGCACTTCGAGCAGCATCATGTAGGTGTCTGGCTCTATATAAATCCTCACAGTGTTGTGCAAAGGCCTTGGCAATATCTTTCTCCAAAACATAGCTGGCCCCGTCCGTTCCCACTATCTGGTACACCCACCTTGCCTCTTTCATGCCCAACCACGCCAGGAGCTTCCCTGCATTGTCCCCGACCTCATACAGTCTATGAAGCGTGGCAAGCATCAGCTTCCTGGCTCCATCTTGCGCCTGAGCACGGTACTCCACACTTAGCAGCTGAAGCTGCTGGAGATCCTATGGGCGTACGGTCGGCCTCCGGGCCGCTTCAAGGTCTAGAATCCGACTCTCCAGCTGCTCTAGAGACACAAACTCCCTTTGTTTCTTTTGGGCGATGAGATTTTGTGCAGAACCTCTGAGAACCGCCTTAAAGGCCTCCCAGAGTGTCACCTTTGAGGCGACAGAGTCTACTTTCTCCTTAAAGTATAGTTCAGTGTCTACTCGGAGTCCAATTGCCACCCCTAGGTCCCTTAGTCCCATGCGTTCAGTCTCCAGCCTACCCACCCCCACAACCCCTTCCGCCCAATTGCACCAATAGCGGGGAGTGGTCTGAGAGTCACCTAGCAAGATAATCTGCTTCAGTAAGGGCACCCACTTCCCCAGCCAGGGCAAATATATAGTCAAGTCAATACTCAGTAGGCCTCTGAGAAGTATGAAATTCTCCTCTCATTGGGGGTGTGCACGCCTCCAATAATCGGATAGGTCAAGAGCGGAAGCAAACCTTGAGAGTGGGGTGGCCGGCGCAGCTGCATCTGTGGATCCAGAGCAGCCCAGCGCAGTTGCCATAACATTGTTAAAGTTCCTCCTATAATATGTAGTGAGGAGTTAGGCTCCCACAGAATTTCGGATATTTTTGCTGGTGTGGGTTGCTGAAGTCTGGGGGGGGAGTGTATATGCTAAGGAGAGTAATGGCCGTTCTCCCCAGATCCCCTGTACTCCCATGTACCTCCATAGGGATCGGACCAGTGTTTCACCAACTGGAAGGGAGGTTTTTTTTAATCGGTAGCAGGCCAATTTTGATCGTCCAGGGCCGAGCCCGCCTCCTCCGCCCCCGCATCAGCCGCGCAGCACCTCTTTGCTCCATCGGCTCAACTCTCCATGCGGTGACATCCAGTAGGTCCCACTTGCTGGTCCCAGAGCGTCCTCCGCCCGGGCCGCCGTCTACCAGCCGAAATTGCAGTCACAGAAACAGGGTGTCTCTCGGGTGCCTGTGGGCGATCGGCACCCCTACCATCCTCGTTTCACATCAAGGGCATCTATGTGCCCTTGATGTGACCCTGATGTGGCCAACTGAGCCTGTGCCTGCGGGTCAGTTGGCCGCGGAACTCACACCAGAGCAGCTGCCGCCATTGCCGTTTTGGCCATGCCCCCTCCACATGGGTTTTTGGATGAGACAAACTGCTAGTGGCGTCACTGTGGGGTGAGTGGGGCCTGGCACGCCCTTCTGCCCCTCCACCGGTGGCAGCCAGCCAAAACAGACACTGCTTTTTCAGCCCGAGTACAGCAAAGTTATGTTTACATTTCACTTTTTACTTACTCTTGCATTCCCTAAGAGGTTTTTTTTCCCAGAATGGTGTTTCTGTAGTTTTCTTGATGCGAGATATTACTCATGTATAGTTCGTAGTTTGAAAAGAGTCTCTCCTTTGGCGTCCAGGCTGAAAACGGGGCTAGTTTTTCAGAGTGCCTGTTAGTGGGTCAGAAATGGATTCGAAATGCATGCTCATCCAGCCCGTGGCCTTTCTGCAGAGCAATAGTTAGGTACGCCAATTTGTAATCCGATTATATGCAAAAGTGTGTGAAGGAGGTACACAGCTGTCAAAATATTGACTTGGTGAAAATTAACGAAAATACAGTGTGCTCAGGTGAGTGGCTGCATTGTGTGAGGGGAAATCAGTGAAGTGAAGGAGAAGCAAGGAAGTACATGCAGTAGAGCACAAAAAGAGGGTGTTAAAGTTGAGAGAGGAGGTGTGAGACATGCATAATGTTTCAAAAAGTTATAGTTAGGATAAAATGGCAGTTAAAGCATGCCATTTTAAACATACAAAACCACTGAAATTCACCAGTTCTGGTTATCTCAAGTCACTATAACTTGTGCCCTACGGTAACAATAACTTGCACCCTCGCCATGGACTGCTACTTGCACCACATATTGCATCACTAGTGACATTTTCTATAACATCATTAATATTTTATCTGCAACATTTGCAATGAAATTGATGACAGACAAAACTGTGCATGGCGGGCGTGCGAGTTATAGATACCTTGTATAGATACCTATACCGTATACACTTTGTATAGTTATGTATATATACATATTTACATATATATTTATTACCTACTGGCGGTCGCCAGTAGGTAGTTATAATTGGGACTTAGTTTCCTTAAGAAAAGCGCATATAACTTTTGCGCCAAAGGCGGTGATCCCCCCCACCCCTTCCCCTTCTAAATATCTAACAAAGCCCCGGCTAGGTGGTGGTCCCTGGGGTTCTTTAAAGCCTCAGGAGTGTGGCCCCCTCCATGACAAAACACATTTTGTCTACCATGGGGGGGGGGGGAGGTGGTCCCTAGGCCCAAGATCGGCATGGGGGGGGGAATGGAGATATATATGGCAGGCCCTGCAAATTGAAAGGAGGGGGTGGTGTGTGGGCCCCCCTCCTTGAGCCAATAATGGCTGTCGGGACCGCCACCCTCCAGGGCCAGCTCCCTAAGTCCTAGGGTACCCAGCCCCGGGGCATAGCTGTTTGCTGTCGCTTGGTGGGAGCTTTTTTAGCTCCCGCCAAGTGAGAGCAAAGAGTAAGTCCGCTCCCAGCTGGCAGGAAAACTGCTACCACGAACTGGGAGCGGACTTTTTGTCTGTTTCCCTGTCTGCTGTCAATCAGGCAGGGAAACAGATGAAAGAATTGCTTCCGCACACAGGGAGCTGCATATTTATATGGGGCATTGAGGCTCCCTGGTGCCGTCCCCAACCTTGCATACTGGGTGGGCTCCAGGGCACCCAGGATCTGGAGGCCGGGCCCTGGGTGATTGGGTCCCCTGGGCCGAAATTAGCCCTGGAAGGGGGGTTGCGCGTCCCACCTCCCTCATTGATATTTGGCCCGGGGATAGGGTTTCCGGGGCAAAAATCGGCCCGGGGAAGGGGGGCCGCTTGGCCCCCCACCCCCATTAAGTTTTGCCTGGGCCATTCTGGCCCTGATGCTCATTTCATAAAAATTAAACCTCAATGGGAGGCTCTTACAAATATACACATATCAGGTGCTCCAGTTGAACCTCCACAAATTTCCCAGCTTCCTGGGCATGGCGAAGGCAAAGCAAGTGTGCACTCTCTGCAATTCCACATTGAAAAACTATCTGAAATCCTTTGTGAAGGTTAATGTATTGTTGATCTATCAGAGCGCAATCTATAGTTACTGTGACAAGGGGGTTATTTCTTGGTCTCCCCTGATGAGTGCAGAGTCCATAGTTCTCCCTTTAGAGGAGTACAAGTTTTTAAGTGTGAAAAATTACCTTAATCTCCACCTGTTTGGCCCCACCCCTTTCCCCTTAGTAGTATTCAATGGTCTTTCTGCCTTTTGTCAGGATGATGGCATCCAGCTGCTGAAGAGGCCCCCAGGGTGTTTCCCGTTGATTTTTGGGGATGTGTTCTTGATACCGTAGAAAATGAGGACATCTCCAACAAAGAAAGAAGCACTTGCTTCATACAGTTAAGAGGAAGAATGCTTGTTTGGTGAAGATTCGCTTCTGTAGTCTCATTGTCTTCTCAATGGGAGGATTCATGTTATCACAGTTTTCTGGATGAAGTCGTACGAGGAACAATCACATTGCCGAAACACACAAGGTTACTGAAGACATTTCCTCCTGGTCCATTATGCTGCTGTAGTGTAAAATACGCACTAGACATTTACCCAACTAGGTAGCACTTACCAAGTATTTTTACCACCGCACTAGACATTTACCCAACTAGGTAGCACTTACCAAGTATTTTTACCACAATACAGAGAGCGATAGAAAATTAGACCAGTTGCATTCTCCAAGTTTAAATAGTCCCACACAAAAGGCAACTGGAATGTTCAAGAGTTCTGGGGGATAACCACTCATTGACGATTTGTCAATGGGGGTCACAATGTTAACCTCTCTGCTAGCCAAAGATATTGGAGTAGACGCCTCACTCACTTATCGTGACATGCTTCATCATATGCACCTATCCACACCCTGGTAGGATGATACTACCAGGGTGGACTCAACCAAAGACGAATTGGGAGTTCTTAAATTAAATCTAATTGGATAAGCAAGGATCCAGGTGAAACCTTTGCTGTTAAAAATACCTACAGGTATACCCAAAGGTTTCCTTTATACGTCGGGTACCTGGGATATAGCTAAAAACGTATTCTGAGGTTTCTTATTGAATATAATCATTCAATTAAACCTCCTATATTCATGCCAACATGTTTCGGCCCACTCTGAGAGCCCATTGGGCTCTGGGGCCTTCGTCAGGGCTGATCGAATCTGTCCATGCTTATTTATGCATGCACACTTGAAGCGGCCACTTTGGAGCGGACACTGGTGGCCCACCACCCTGGGACCGGCCCCCACTCCCAAACAGGTGGTGAAAAATCTTGGCGTCTGGGTGGACTTGGCGCTTAGTTTCCGAGATCAAACAAAGAGGGTAGCAGCGACCTGTTTTGGTATTCTGCGCAGCCTCAGGCCCATTTTGGGCTTCTTTGACCCCTCTATCCGGCAGACGATTGTGCAGGCATCTGTGCTGTCAAGATTGGACTATGCCAGTGTGCTCTATCTGGGGGCCAACAGGGCCGAGATTGCAAGATTGCAGAGGGTCCAAAATGTCGCCGCTAGAACTCTTCTTGCCATGCCCAGATGCTGCTCCACCTCCAGCACTATCCGTTGGCTCTCTGCTTCGCGTTTAAGATTTTGAAATATCCGATCCCTGGGATATTATCTGGCCTACTCTCTGCCTATATTCCCACGCGTCAGTTACGTTCCGCAGATCAACAGCTGGCATCTATCCCACGTGTGAGGAGAGCCCGCGCCGGTGGGCGCTCTTTCCGCGTAGTGGCAGCTAAGCTGTGGAATGGTCTTCCAAGTCATATTCGGAGCATGGACAACTATTTTGCTTTTCGAAAAGCACTAAAAACCCACCTATTCCCTCACTAGGTTACCTGCTCCCCCGTCTGTCATTTTTCACATCTCTTGGTTCTCCCTCTTTTGCTAGAATGGACTCTTGCAGCCAGTTGCTACTATTGCTCTTAGCGCCGGGACGCCCCTTTGCCGGGGCAGCTGAGCGCTCTACAAAACGGCTTAACATTAACATTAACTTGAGAGGCCTAGCGCTCTCACCTGTCTTGTTATTTGTTCTTTGAGGATTTTCCTCTGAATGGATGTTCCACGAGTCATGCAGTCTCTGGAGGGTGGTGCTCTCTTTTAGTCACACATTTGTCAAAGATGCAGCACCGTGGGAGTACCTGGAGTGTCCTCTCTGACCACCGCTGAGTGTGTGAGCACTTACCAATTAACAACTAGTACAAAGTATTCCTGTTGGGTACACTTTTTCTGCAAAACTGTGGACTCTTGTTCAATAAAGGGGCAGGTGAGGCCCAGCCACTCAGAGTTACTGACAGACCCACACAGCCACTCACATTCACACACCCATACAGCCATTAACACACCCACTCACAGACCCACACAGCCATTCACACACCCACTCACACACCCACTCACACACTCGCATACCCACTCACACACTCGCATACCCACTCACACACTCTCATACCCACTCACACACTCTCATACCCACTCACACACTCTCATACCCACTCACACACACTCACTCACACATTTACTCACTAAACCCACACAGCCACTCACAGACCCATACAGCCACTCACAGACCCAGAAAACAACTCTCATGCCCACTCACTCACCCATACAATCACACACACACACACACACACACACACACACACACACACACACACACACACACACTCACACACACACACACACACTCACTCACTAACACAGTTACTCACACACCCATGTACACATTGTCTGAATGGCTATATGAGTTAGTTACTGGGTGTGTAAGTGGCTGTATGGGTGAGTGAGTGTCTATGTGAGTGGTGTATGGGAAGTGAGTGAATGTGTGAGTGCTTGTATGGATGTGAGAATGGCTATGTAAGTGGTTGTGGGGTGATTGAGCTTATGCGTGGTTGTATAGGTGAGTGAGTGGCTGCGTTGAGAGGCTGTATGAGAGAATGGGTGTCTGGCTGTATAGGTGAATAAGTGGTTGTGTGCGTAGCTGTATGGGTGAGTGGTTGTATGAATGAGTGAGGGGTGTATGAGTAGCTCTATTGGATGAGTGAGTGGTTGTGTGAGTACTTGTATGGGTCTGTGAATGGGTATGTGAGTGGTTGTGTGGGTTTGAGAGTGGGTGTATGAAAGGTTGTATAGGGGTGTGAGTGGATGTGTGAATGATTCTGTGGAAGATGTCATCAGTGATGTCATTTGAGATGTCATGACATGGTCAGTGACATCCCTAATGAGGTCATAAGCAGTGCATTGCGGGGGCGTAGGTTATAGTTGGCTCATTTATAACTATAAATGCTGAATTTCACTGGTTTTGTCCAAGTGAAATTTGAGCCTAACTATAACGTCGCAGTAACCTTTGTTTTTATTCAGTGTGTGTGTATATATATATATATATATATATATATAATCACGCGCACAGGCTTCATGGCCACCCATGGTAGGTGGCCCTGCAAGTTTTATCTGTGGCCCCTTTTGTGCCCCCTAAAAATCAAAAAAATTCAGTCTAGAGACACCACTGCATACATCTGAATATTTTACGCGCCCAATTAATTTATTTCTGCCATGGGGGAGCAGTAAGTAGTCCTTGTCATAAGTTGATCAGCAAACATTTTATCACCAATTCTTGAAAGAAAGGAGGCTTTACCTTTTAATGATTTAAACACCAAAAGCCATGTAGAAACCACTTTGAAAAAAATTAAACTGAGATGTTGGCAAACAATTGAAGAAATGGAAAGTGGAAGAAAAGGAACGTTAGTTTTAACCAAAAGGGTATATTTGGTTTAAAGTGTTCCAGGGTAGTTCGTTTTTAATTTTTAAATTTTTTTTTTTTTTACTTCATGATGAATCTTGAATGGAGATTTGATAGAACTCTATCGAAATCTCGCAGTTCAGCACGGTTAGAAGTTTACTTAGAAAACACAGTATAACTTTGAACTCGCACTGTTTATTCTGCAACTCATTCTGAAATGAAAAGGTATTCATATAGTTCATTTTTACAAGTGCTTTGAAAACTCCACAGCCTGTATTTCAACCATTAACCGTCTATTGTCTCTCATGTGATTTATCCACAACATCTTGAAAATCTGCCTAACATAATTGTAAGAGGACCAAGCATACATAAGGGAATTATTACGCAGGCTGTTTGAACTACAGTGGGCTGCATGCTGAGTCTTATCGTATTAGAGGGCCACAAGGTTTATGTATCAATTTACATTAATACATAATACCCAGACTAGTCACAGGTCAGCCCTTTCATAACTTACCTGGACATAGAAAGTTCTATAGTGTTTGCCAACATAAGGAGAGTCAGCTGGTTGGGGTGTTGCATCTCTGTGGACTGTAGATTGTACTTGTTCTACATTCTTAAACCTATTTGCTTTGCCGTTGCTTAATTGCCCAGCAGCACTTCGGAGTAAGCACAAACAAAAGGATCTGAAAAATGGGTGCAAAAGAAAAGGAAACCTTTCACTTCATCCGTTTTTAGGTCGAGCATTCGACACCTCTTGTATATACTTTAGTATATACTTATATGTGTATGTACTTTGTGGGCTCTGGAGATCAGCCCTAGGAATTGCCTGCTTCCGCTTAGTGACTTTTTTTTCTGTTCAACTGCCTCTATTTAACTTTCTTGATAGAAAACGACCAGCAGAGGTCAGTAAAATACCAGAATCACTTTAGCATTCTCTAGATTCCAGTCCATAGAAATTGTCTTCCACGAGCACCCATAGACAATAATATTTTTTTCAAATCTTGTATTTTCAGTGATATGACCACCGAAGGCCCTGATTTTATATTAAAAACAGAGCTTTGGAATATACCATTTCCCGCTGAAAGACAATATTTCTCTTCATGTGTTCCCATACCTGGCGTGTCACGCAGTTTGGTGCTTACTTTACCTCCATGTTAAAGAACAGTAGATGTTTCAGCACCCTGGCTAATGTGCTGCTTAGCTAAATACATATAAGGTCCCAAAGGCGAGACCGATTGCATTGCAAATGCTTGTTTCAGATGCCTCTATCCGCACTCTCCCTCAGTGCTACCATGCCGCTCACCGACCGATTTCAGATGTAAAATAGCCCCTCATTCATTGCAGTGGAGATAGGGGACGCAATCAAATAGCCAACAGAACAAGCATTGGCATAGCCAATAGGTCTTGCCTTTGGGAACTTATACGTTTTTAGCCAGGCAGCACATTATCTATTACATTAGTCATTTAAGATATTAAAGTTTGGGGTAAATTAATGGCGGGAGACAATTCATATGCTGTCAAAAAAAACATCAAATAAATGAATATGCAAGCACATTAGTACTAATGATTGTTTTGTCAGAAATGTGATACCTTGATTCACTGCTAGAAGGCATCGGACCAGATGTTTGCTATGTGCAGATTCGCTTCTGTGTTCTGTCAACCCCACACTGCATGGAAGGCACAGACATGCCCACTTGGAGCAATAAGCTTTTGCTTGATTTGTCAGGACTTGGAGCTCCCTGGGGGCATGTCCTCAAACACACACAAAGCTTTTCTTGCAGTTTTATATAGCGCAGACTCGACCCGAAGTGGTCTTGGAGCGCTTTCTGTAGGCACTGGCGGGAGCAGGAGAGCCAGGGGTTAAACTGGAAAAAACAATGCATGGGTGGACAGGTTTGGGGTCTCATGCTATTAAAGCCTTCCCTTGCATCACTATGCTGCAAGCACGAGCTTAATAGGGACAAGGAATGTGCCTTTATTTTGTGGGTTTAGGCTTTGTCTGGTGAGTCTGGAGGTGGATACTACACTAGTATACATAATTTCTCATTTAGTACCCATCTGTTGCCTGGCTGATTTCTGCTAGATTGCTAGTACTCCAGTAGCCACTTAGTTGCATATTTGGTTGGGCGGTGATGAGATCTGCAGAAAATCCAGTGACATGACCACTGTAACTTCACATGATGCAGCTCAAAATAACAAATCATAACATAAAAGCAACATACCTAAAAACAGGACTGCAGCGAGCACCGCAGTGGCACACACAAAGGCCACAAGGGCAATCCGTGTCGCTTTTTCTGCCTCCCACTGCTAGTGGCACCCTAGTTGGCGTCTGAACTAAAACGCAACGTGCCCTTTGCCTAAGTTGCATAGTAAGCGCTATATGAATGCAAATACAAATATGCACAGGTGGGAGCACTGACAGGGAATAGGTAGGGCCACGTGTTTAAAGTAAGGGTAGTAGAAAATACCGTCAGTCATGGAGGAAAAACGACTCACAACATAAAAGCAAGAGTTATAAAATTATTCACCTGCTTTCGAAAGTTGCAAAGAAAAATGAACAGATCAGACATCAGTCGAAAGTGTATTTTGTTGGCGATAAATAAAACAAGGTTCGTTCAGGAATCCGAGGGAGTAAATATTCAGGGGAAGATGAAAGGGCAGGAAGGGTGGAATTGGATGGAATGTGAAACCAGCATTGGCCGCGCGGCCGTGAAACTGATATGGCCGCGCGGCCGTGAAAGTAATCGCGAGCGATAAAAGCCGCTGCGAGTTATCAGGGTGGGAAGCCAGATGGCGAGGGAAGCCATATGTCGCCTGATCGCGCGTGCAGGCTCGCGTGAACGCAAGCTGGTCGCCAGCAAAAGCCACTGCTGTTTGCACTTCCAAAACCCGCTTACTAAAACTCTCGCCGAGGGAAGCGCTGGCTCAGGCGAGACCTAAAAACGGTTAAACTAAAATACTCATGTGGGCTGATTCAGGTTGTGATTGGCACTGTTACAAGACAATGCCTGAAGGCTCCAGAGCAGAGAAAAGCGGAACGCTGAAGGAAGAATAGAATACAATTTGCTCTCATTGAATTAAGCCAGCGCAAAACATTTTAGACCGCTGGTCATGAGTAGTGACGGGTAATTTGTGGGAAGACAAATTGGGACTTTTTTCAGAGAGCCTGAAACAACTCTGACAAATGGGGTCCTGCTGCCTGAAGTTATGCTAGTATAAACGGTCACCCTAAGTGACTACTAAGTTTCTGTAAGAGGTAAATGTGAACAAAGTTGCCACTTTCAAATTTGGCGTGGTGTTTACTTATGCTAGGCGAGGTGCTGTGTGTGTTTTTCCGTTTTCTGTGTGGTTTTTTTTAATCTAAGAGCAGGCAGGCAGTTTTCACTAACTTCAGTTAGAAGTTGGCACACTAATATTGTGTAGTGTAATATTTCACGGGCTGCAATCTCAGAAAACAAGCACTGGCAAAGCCTGTAGGTCTAGCTTTATGTTTCTGTAAGTGTTTGGCCATACTTGGGGGACTTGATGTGTGCTGCCCCTAGCTCCCCTAGAAAGAAGATGCAATAAACAAGCAACATTTTCGGCTCCAACAATAAGGAATCTGGGGGAATCTAGGAATATGGTCATTTTACTAAACAGCCTGCATTTGCAGAGCTAAGCTGTATCCATCCTCAAATAAGAGCATAGGGAAAAGGAGACCGAGATGAAACATCATCTTCTAAGTGATGAACTTGCACAATATTGCACTGTAAATACTTTTGAGAAAGGGGCCGCATTTTGGTTGCGTCTTTAAGAAAGCTTGTGTGTTTGTGTGTATATATTTATTTTGTGAACGAAGAAAACTAAATGCACTGTTGTCATGATAGAAAAGAGAAACAAATGAACATACGTCACATCTGTGTTCTAACAAAAAAGCCTGATTAATGCCCCATCACCAAAACTTAAAGGGAACTCTAAAGGGACATTGTGACTATAATAGAAAGGGCATGGCTTTGATGGACAGGACAGGCCATCTAAGCAATGTCAAGCAATAAAAATCAATTAAAAGCTAATTTCCTAAGGGGGACGACCCAAAGCCAATTCTTAATACTACTACTAATTGTACTTTTTTGACATGAGGTATTACAGATTACTAAATCTGTCCCTAGCTAGACATGAAAATGAATGTCAGTCTCTATGGGATGTGAAAAAAATTAGCCCAAAAATATTTACATGAACGTTGATGGTAGTGCTTAATTTGTAAAAGAATAAGTGCCGGATCCCAAAGTTTTGCTCAGTAGCCTGAGCCATTTCCTACCAAATGTCAGGTTGGCGAATGGTAAATCTGTTTAGGCTTGATTTCATATCGGGCCTCTTTAATCCACCACCAGACACTCCCTCCCCCTTTATGTGACTCTTGTAGGTGATGTTTCATCCCTGCTTTCTCCCGTTGTCACTGTTTTTGCCTTTATCTTTTCCTCCTTCTTTTCCCCTTTTACGTTTTTCTCCCTTGCTGTGGGTCAAAGTCAGATGAGGAAATATGAGTGCTGGTCCCCCAAAAATAAGTGCCGGTGAGCCCCACCTGAAAATACGGGCTCAAATTAAGAACTGATTTCACGAAAAACCGTTAGTGAATCCCTACTTAGCGTCTGACCACATATATATTAAAACTGCGTAAGACATCCCTAATGGGCTGCGCCCGAGTTATGTTGTACTACACTATATGAAAGATGTTTCAAATCGGCATCCTGCAGACTGCATAAGGAAATGGCGGCACATCAGAAACTACAGGAGGAAGTGACAAAACCGCATCACTGAGCTAACAAAGCATTTCCGACGCACTGGAGGTAGGGTCACGAGAAATAATTTCTGCATTGAAAAATATCACCTACAGTACAATGCTTCCGTCAAGGTATTGCCTCGTTCAATTTGACAACTGTTGCTGTAAGTGTTACTGGTGAACATTTTGCAGGTTATTATTAAATACCTCTTGCTACATGGCAATTATCGCTTCAGATTGTAGAGCGCGGGTCTGTGTATGGCTCACATTAGAGCTGAAATTATGTGACAATTAAAAGTTATGAAATTTACCCAGTGTTTCAAATAACAGCCTTGACTTTCCGAGTTTACTCTAGGTGTAGGTTTGTAGTAAAAGATTACTAGCCTACCGAAAGACCCTTGAGCATGTGGTACTGTACACCAACAATATACGTACAACAAGCATTGTGAGACAGTCCTAATACGAGTGGTGGGCTGGATTGCCCTCTCCATAAAAATACCACCTAGCCATTTTCTTTAATATCTATTTTGATGTAGCCCACAGTTCTTAATCTGTGGTCCGGTGACACCTGGGGTCCGCAGCGCCTACTCAGGGGGTCCATGATTGTTGAGAAAATTAAATAATAACAGATTGCTAAGGTGTATATACATAAAGAAGCAAAATTGAAAATCTTAAAATGGTCTGTAAATGCGAAAGAAATTGAAACTGGAGGCTAAAAATTAAGTTGGTATCCTCATATTGATTTGTGGGAGCAATGCAAGTGCATCAAATAGAATATAGTGCGGATCATGGGTGACTTCAATTGAATTTAGAAAAGCTCCAACCTCCCGGTAAACTTGTGATTTTTAAAAATACTAGTGAATTACATAAAATATTTCATAAGTTGTGTATCAAATCATCTAAATTGCTTAGGCTGGGGTCCAGTAATGATTAAGTGGAGATCCACAGAATTCAAAAGTTTAAGAACCACTGATGTAGCGTAATATAGTAACAGTACTCTTATGTGATTCAGAAATCTAGCTGGGAGTGATATGTCACTGAAGCCAACTGAAGAGAGTGGTACATGACAAAATTATTATATTTAGATTTTTAAAAGGGCACGTTCACTGGTGGTAGTTTCACACTATTGGAATGGAGAGATTACAGTAGAGCAAAGTGCAGCCGAAGTTTATTGGTTCTTAAAGCACCTCTTTGTCTTTGCTGAGATGATTTTACCATGTTGATCTGAACAGGGAAGGAATTCAAAAGCATGACCAATCAAATTATTGACTTCTACACCATGAAAGTGTGATTTCATGGTGTAGAAGTCAATTCTTCGATGGTTCACCTGATGATGCAAGCCAAAAGAAAAAAAAAAAAGGGGGGTGGGCATTTTCTGAAATAGAATTGCAATCAAAAGGCTGGACCAACTGAGTATCATGTCTCATTGGACAAGGCATTCAGTTTCACATGGTTTGTCACAGGGGTCTTGTTAGAAATGGGGGTCTCTAGTTGTCAATGGTTTGCACCTTTGTCCAAATAGGGACCCTTCCTTCTAGTCAGGATAAGGGGGGTACACTACTGAAATAAACCCTGCTCACTGCCTTGGTAGCTTGGCACAAGCATTCAGGCTTATCTAAGAGGCAGTGTGTAAAGCATTTGCACATAACCAACAGTAATAATGTGAAAACACTACAAAAGGACACTACACCAGTTTTAGAAAAATACCCAATATTTTATCTGTGCAAACAAGACCAAAAACGATGAAAATCCACCATACAGTTCTCAGAAATATCAATACTCAAAAGTAGACTTGAAATATAGTTCCTTGAAGTCGATAGCTCCGTCCAGGGCTATCACAGCATCGTGAACAACAAATCCAAACTGTTCTGGCTGACCGTGGTGTTGCGGGCCAGCTACGGCATCGGGAAGACCTGCAAAACAGTACCTTTAGAAATGCAGGGCGTCGACGACCTCTCATTGAGCCCCAAAGAGCCAGCGTCCGCAGGCGTCGGTTCCGGAGGTCGGTGCAGGAGTCGTCGAGCCCTTGAAGTCACACGTGTTGTAGATTGAACTGCTCGCGGTTGAAGTCGGGAGTGCTGGTGTCGGCAGGCTTTAGGGCAGCGGTGCGGCGTGCTGTGCCCTCAGGTCGCGGTGCAGGCAGTGGCTCGGTGACAATCGTCCAGCGGCATCGGTGAGACCAGGGCTGCAGTGCGAAGTGATGCATTGCTCGTCTCGGTGCTGGCAGGTCATGGTGCAAGCAGCATCATTGCGGATGCGCTGTCGGCTGACGAACTGGAGTCGATGGCAGGCCAATGCTGCGGCGCGGGATGAGGGCGGTGCGTCGTGTAACTTACCAGCGGTCCTCTCGAACCACGGTGCCAGCAGCGGCATCTATTTCCACGTGGAGTGTCGTTGTCTGTGATACCAGGGTGGCGGTGTTAAGGGAGGTGGTGTGGAGTACGGTGCCCACAGGTCGCGGTGCAAGCAGCGGCTCGGTGGCGGCAGCGGGTGGTGTTGTCGGTGAGACCAGGGTTGTGGTGCGAAGTGCGGCGGTACCCTCTGTGGTGCCTTCAGGACACGGAGTCGGCAGCGGCGTTGTTGACTGCGTCGGGTTGCTTTTTCTTCTGTTGCAGCACAAAACACACAGTTCCCAGTGCTGGTAGCAGATGAACTTGAAGTCTTTGCTGTTCCTGAGACTTCTTGAACAGGGGGCAAGCTCTACCTCAAGCCCCTGGAGAAACTCACACAAAGAAGTTGCAGACTGTTCAGTCCAGTCCTTTCACTGCCCAAGACAGAAGCAGCCGCTGCAGGCCAACACATCAAAGCACACAGCACAGCTTCTCCAGCTCTTCTTCTTGGCAGTCTTCTTGGTCCCAAAAGAGTTCTAAAGTTCTGGGGTCTCGGTCCCAATATTTATACAGCATTTCTCTTTGTTCTCTTGGGCAGAGAGTGTCTGTGCTTAGTCCAAACCAGTTTGGTCCTCTCTGGCCCAGCTTCCCAGCAGAAGGCGGAGACAGCATTGTCCAAAGCAGACCAAGCCCATTCAGGTGCAAGGAAATCTCCTCCAACTACTCTAAATGCAGGCCAGGTCTATTCAACCCAGCCCTGACTCATCCAGGAAAGGCAGGACACACCTCGACCACCCCCCGCCTCTCCCCCTCTCCCCCTCCCAGTGGCTGTCTGAAGAGAATGCACATCCCCAGTCCTTGTCACTCCAAAGCCAGACAGTCAATCCACAACCCAGCAGAGGCACACAGGATGGCTAAGAAAGAAAATACCTGCTTTCTAAAAGTGGTATTTTCAAACACAGAATATAAAAATCATCTTTACTAAAAGATGCATTTTGACATTCTGTGTTCAGGCATACTAAACTCCATTTCTCTATCTTGTCCGAATGGGAAGATATACTCGCAAAATGTTACCAAGTATTCCTCATTCTATCCTATGGGACAGATAGCCTGTCAACAGTGAATAACTAATTACACTGTAGTTCACCATCAGGACATGTCGCACACCAGGACATGTCCTACCATTCACATACACTGCACCCTGCCCATCGGGTACTTTGAGCCTACCTTAGGGTGTCTCACATGTAATAAAAGGGAAGGTTATGGCTTGGCAAGTGGGTGCACTTGCCAAGTCGATATGGCAGTAAAAACTGCGCACAGACACTGCAGTTGCAGGTCTGAGAACCCTTTGAAAGGCTGCTTGTGTGGGTCACACAATCAGTGCTGCAAGCCCAATAGCAGCATTTGATTTACAGGCCCTGGCACTCTCAGTGCACTCTACTAGGGACTTACCAGTAAATAAAATCTGCCAATCATGGAAACACCAAACCATAAAACAATTTACAATAGGAGCACTTGCACTTTAACACTGAACAGCAGTGAGAAAGTGCGCAGAGACACTAAACCAACACAAACAGAGTAAAAACCAGGAGGTCAGAAACCAAAAAGACAGAGGAAACAAGTCAATAGATGCCAGGTCTAACAGGTCTCCTAAGCTATAGATGGAGCAGTGAAGTGATAAGTGAACCTGCTTATTCATGTAAGTGGAAGTCTAGTTGCTGCATCTTCAGTGTGGTTGGATTGCATCATGAGGCCCAAGTATGAACAACCGCCATATTCCAGGCCAAAAGGGACAAATGCCTCCACCTCAGGGAGTTTGTGCGAGGAACTATTAGAATTAGTCTTAGAATTTGGGATTGTGTGTGTGGGGTAAGAGGAGGCAAGATCAGGCGGCAATACTAATTTGAAACTCCAGCAACAACTTGGAATCAGTAATGATTACGGGATACAAAAGGTAAAGGACAATTTCCCATCATGTCCTGCTAACAGTTAAGGTCTTGCATCGTTGAGATGTTAGTTGGTACAATGTAGACGTTTGAGGGTTAAGATTAAGGTAATTAAAAAGAGCTCTTCTTTCTCAGGGCAGAGACCTGAGTTTTCATGGTCACTTATGTTTACAGCATCTACTTGGTGGAGAAGAAGCGGGCGTCATAAGTGTACTTGAAATGTGTAGATTAATTCGGGCCCCGGACGGCGTGGAACCCACAACACATGAGCTGGTACACATGCTACACTTAATGGGGACAGGTAGGCACCTGACAAAGTGGTTATATACAGGTATACGAGCGACAATGCCCTCCCCCCTAGACCACCTGCGCTCTAAGTGGAATACTGACTTAGGAGAAGAACTAACGGATAACGATTGGGCATCCCTCATAGCTTACCCAATAACTGCAGCGAACTGTCCTAGGTGTACGGAGACAGACGCAAACTTTATCCATATGCTTTGGGCTTGCCCCGCACTAGCAGCCTACTGGGCACAAATTGCGCAGACACTAACGGGAGTAGTGGGTGGTCAAACGTGGTGTACAGTTAAAAGCTGTTTGTTGGGAATCTTTCCGCACCCGAAAGGGTTTAAGGTACAGGCACGTTTTGCCGACCTGGCATTGATAATCGCAAAAAGATTGATAACTAGGCGATGGAAAGCGAAGAAGCCACCAACAATTGCTGTATGGAGGAGGTGGAGCGATGGGCTTGGGCATAAGCGGGGAAATCCGCAGAGAAGAAGCGAGAGGGCTCTGTAAGATCCCAATAGCTATGTCCTGGGTTGTGATGCTGGAGGCATTCAAAGCATGGGAGGGGGAGAAACTAATTAGTGGGACGACAGGGGAGTCTGCCATGCGGTCGGACGCGTGACCCAACTAAGCCACTAGAATATGTTGGAATAGATAACATACAACCCAGCACTAGGCATACAGTGGGAAAAGGATTACAATGCATGGTTGTCCATATTCGTGCATCTAAAAACAAATGTGAAAGCGCTTCAGGTATACTACATAATCCTTAATTGCAGGTAGTTATACATAGTATGTATATACGGACAGATTTACTCCTTGTGTTGCCCAGTTAGCCATGGGTGGGGGGCACAAATGTTTGTCTCATAAATGTTCGGTATAATAAAATAAGGAAACCACATAGGATCCTGGACTATGATGTGACTGGTGACATGATAACAGGAGATGGACACGAATAGTGAATCCTTGCAAAATCTCACATACATCCTGATAATGTTACTATAAATGTACTCCCTCTATTATGCTGTTCATGTATAACTAATCCACTGGTAAAAATGTACAACTGTAAACAAGGAGACATATTTTGGAACAAAAACTTAATAAAATGTGTGTTAAAAAAAAAAAAAAATCGAATTCAAGAGGGCGGTAAAATACAGTAGATATACATTAAAAAGAAGAGGGGGAAGGAAAGGACACCGCTGTGACTCCCTATTAGACGCTTTCCTTTTCTAATAGTGGCATTGCATCAAACTTGAACACAATCCAGGGGAGCTGTGAGTACCTAAACATGCTGTGAACCAAAGAAAGACCAGTTGAGGCCAGATGCTACAGGTGGAGTGACGGTTGACTTTGTCAAATGCAACAATGGCCAAACCATTGCAATCCACCATCATCCGCAGCTCATTCTGAGCTCAAAAATTAACAACTTAACTATGATACTCCTAGGAGGGCTAGAACCTGCCTGCAAAGTGTCTGAAGTAAGATTTATCTTTCAGATAAGATTGTAGCTGCACGTCACGACCCATTCCGGATGTATTGTGAGACTGATGAGTTGAAAAATTGACCAGAAACTGTCAGTCTAGATTTTTGAGGTGTGCAACGGCTGTGTACGCCACTCCTAAGGAGAGAGCTGTGAGAAATGATCAAGAAACTCGGACTAATATGTGGGCTCAAGGATCATTGACCATGTCAGAGTGCCCACTTGTGACTACCTGTTTAGATATTCCGGATTCAAATAAACCAGCAGCCAAAGAAAAATTGGACTGAGAGACTGGCTGTAGCATTGTGTACCTCTTTACTCCGAAGCATTTACATTTTGCTTTAATATCTGAGCACATTTTAGCTGCTTACCTGTAAAGGAAGTTAAGCAACTGTGCAGTAAGGTTAGGCAATGAAAATATCCATCTAGAAAAATACTTTTTGGTTTGTTATGAGGACTTTTCTTCAAGTGATGGAGCATCTCCAGTTTTGCTCCCTTCCTTCTTATGCTTCTACCCCCACCACTGTGTTGCTCACTCGCTCGTGTGCTGCTTTTCTCCTCAGCCCTGGCCTAACTTTTGTTTTATTGCTCCACCCTACCATGTAGTCGTTTAAAAAAAATATATATATTTGTTTTTTTCCTACGGGCCAGGCAGCAAATTGCTGTCGGCCTCTCCACCTAAAAAGCGCTTTTGTCCTACTCCAATTTAATTTTGTTTTTGAATTTCCCAATTCGTCTCCAAACAGTAAAAAAAAATTGGCACCAGTGTCACTTTTAAGTCGCAAGCTTGGTGACACATGCATGCTCATACGTCATCATGCATAAGTCATTACACATGTGCATGTGAAATGACGCGGCTACTGGTGACACCTCATCCTGCCTTTTACCATTTGCATCCCCCATGCTGTACAGCATCGCAAGAAGGTCTTGGCAAAGCCAAAGCACATAAATTACCTATTGGCTTTGATAATGCTTCTTATTATTTTACTCCTGCTTCTAAAGGTAACCAACTAACTTCCACTTTACAGACATCTACCAAATGCAGGGCTATATAAGAAAATCTTGCCAAATAGCAGCAAAATTACACTGCATTTTGATTATTGTATTAAAACCAAGGAGGCTAATATTTTGCATGAAATTCCTTTTTGTACTTCCAGCAGCAGTGCAATAAAGGAAAAAGGCAGGGCAGAGGGTGTGGGGGAAGCACTATGTTGCAGTCAGCGGTGTACGAGTCATAATGCATTTGTTTGTTTTGTCGGGTAGAAATACGGACAACGGAGGGGTACAGCCAACACAGACCATCGCAGGAACGAGGACGAGTGGGTGGCAGGGCAAGCCAACACGGACACAAAATGGAGGGAGGGATGGTGGGGGCAAGCCAGAACTGACCATGAATGGGTGGAGGGGGAGTGGGGGCCAGCCAACACGGACACCGAATGGAGAAAGGGAGGTGGAGTGGGGGCAAGCCAGTACAGACAACGGAGGGAGGGTGGGGGCAAGCAAACACAGACAGCAGAGGAAGGAAGGGCTGGAGGAGTACATGAGGATGGCAGTTGAAAAAGACACACTCTGGTAGATTGCTTAAATAAAAATAAAAATGTAGCACCTAAAAAAATGAGCAGTGGAAGGGCACAAGTAATGCGTCCATGCTCCAGGCGAGGGACAAACACTCAAGGAAGTAAGTGACAATGAAGCCAACCAGTGGTAAGCAATTGACATTCTCTAATCCCACTGATAGAAAACCAAACGTCTTTAAGACACAGCCCTTGCGCTATCTACTAAAAACAGATGAACGAGTGCGAACCCAAAGGGGGCAATAACATACGCCTCCATGTCTTAAGTAAAATAAGGATTTTCTATCTACCAAGCTGTAGAATTTTTATGAAAAGGCAAGGAGTCTAACATTCTGCAAGTTTAAAGCCTTGCAATGACACTGTTCACATCACCTACTCACCATTAAAGAGAGACGCATCAATCCCAGCCTCCTTCATCATTTTCCTTTTTCGCCAGTACAAGGCGGGTAAGGATACAGACATAAACTGTTTCTCAAACAAATTCGGCAGCTGTAACACAAGAACACCTCACAAGTTTTTAGTTCTTCGATCGTGCTTCTTCCCATACTGAATCACACATAAACTTGTGATTTCCAGAGAAAATAAATGGATAAAACATTCTGGTTAACAAAGTGTTTTTCGTCCTTTAAAAAAATAAATACTCTGTCTGGCTGATGAACCCTACGAGACACAGCAAAAGCTTTCACTTTAGAGGCTCCCCTAAATGAGATCAAACATTATAACCTCGTCACCTTCATTGTGAGAGTCCTCATTAAAAGACCCATTATCAGGCTGCTCCTCAAACTAGCGGCTGTAGGTTTCCCTAACTTCACTCTCCTTATAGGTGTATTCTGATCAACTGGACTTCTAACTGTGTATTCATGCCCACTGAAAATTTGACAGATGTAGACTGATTATGCTAAATGTCAAACCTCTCTCATGCTAGAATACCAAAGTAGTTCCAAATGTCCACTGAGCCAAATGAGGATTGCAATTGTATTCCACACAATAAGCCCACTTTTACTAAGTGGTTATTAAGTGTCTGGTGCACAGGATCCCTAAGACCCGAGGTTCCCATTATAATTCTATGCAGCTCCCAGGTGCTCCTGAACTCTTCCATGCCAGTCGCTCAGTATGGCTTTCCACTACCAATCCATGAAGCCCCCCAACCTGCCTTAGTCACCCCTGCCACCCTGAGATCCAATAATAGTCTGGGAAGAGGAGTAGCAAAATTCAACATTCCATTGACGTCTCAATTGCTATTCAGTACGGAGTCTGCAACCATCACAGCAAAACACTAGGAGTACCTTTAGTCCTGTGATCCATCAACACTTTCCTGCATACTGAAAAGCAACTCCTTCAAAGGCTTCTCTTGTAGAGGTACACTTAAGAACTGTATTCTGAATTTTTAAACTGTCTGCAACGCCTGAAAAGTTTCTCACCACCTTCCTACAGTTTGCCCCCTAGTTTTACACAGGTTTGTAAATAGTTGGACTTAGATCTACTTGGGCCTGCCCCTGCACTACGGTCTCTGCTGATTTTCCATCCATGTGTCAAGAGTCTTTATAGACACGAGAAGGAAGCTTGTGTAGTAATATGACCTCGGCTGGTGAAGCGACAACCAGATAGGCCAAACTTAGTTGACTTGTTCAGCTTACATGCTCTCTGGTTTGTGCCCTTCCTATCTATATCATTGTTTGCATCTGCTCAGCAGACCTGACCATGCATTCCCCGCTAGCCAACTTGCGACTGCATCTCACACTCCAGAATACCCGTGATTGTTAACCGGCATCAACGGTAACCCACCACAGTGGTACAAGCCCATTCAGAAAAAAATATTTCACCATTCAAAGGCTTCCTGGTCCAAACTGTAAAATCATTACAGTGCACACTAGAGAAATCTTTGTATTCCCCGCACATAAGTCCCACTACTAACTTGAATGAAGTAAGACTGTAATGGCACCACAGCATCCCTTAACCATTCATGCCTTTCTCAGAGCTCCTAAAATATGCCTCAAAGCACTCCGATTACCTCCTCGCAGCAGTATAACATAGATTATTTCTGGTTTGTGAGCATAAGTACAAGGAGGAAGGCGGTGCAGGCTGATTATGAAGGTTTTTATGAATGTTAAAATTTAGATTGTTATCCTTTATTGCGTTTCTGCTATGAGTGGGTAATAAAGTGCGTGCACAATGTTAGGCTCATTACCTTGCCATACATTTGCTTACTTCCATATTTCTAGTGCCACCCAAGAAAGATACTCCTTCCCTTTGAAGTCAATGCCGTTACACTTTGAGGGAACTCACCTCCACCTCCTGCATTTTGAAGTTGACTAGGCATACTTCTCTACATAAATAGAATTTTAATAGAAATAATGTTTTCTCACAATTGCATATGGAAAATGGTAACTGGCCATTGGTGCTTTCAAAGATTAATGTGGGAAAATCGTAGCTTAAATACAGTGAGTTTCTGAAGTGCAGATGTGTGTTGTGGAGAATTAGTTAAGTGTTGGTGGATCGCTCATTGTCAACAACCAGTTAATGGAATTCCTTGAGCATCAGGTCGGGAAAAGCCCTAAATTGAAGGCGTGTCTATGTAATGCATCTGCTATGAACTCATTCATAAATTACAGCTTGAGTTAGAATTATTTGGTAACCAAAGAGACCCACTCCTGTATTTGCACACAGAATTTAAGATAATCTGATTGGGATGTCGGTGGCTGCATGGTCTTGCCTCCAGTTTACCTGCAAGTAGAAACTCAAATTATGGCCTGTTAATTTTGCTGGTTTATCGCTACACTTTTGAGGAAGGTGAGTGGAAGTTACGTAGACTCTTCCACGCAGAGAAGTCGAAAAAGACCGCATTTTCAGACAGTAGTTGCTGGTTTCCATAGGCAATCTAATACCCAATGGGGGAGAAAAGTCGTCGAATTGGATTCTACATGTGGGTTTATGCACCCTGCCACTGGATACAAATTCTCTTTACCCCCGCCGACCTTTAGTCTCTGCATAATGCTGTCCACTGGGCTTATCTTCTCAAAGACAAACTATAGTGAATGCTTTTGAGGTTCTTACTTTTGCAGCAAAACCAAGACTCTGCAGGAAGCATTGGATTTGGTATGTGGCTAGTAGGGCTTAAAACATTTTTGCACATTGCCACCAGATCAGGTCAAGTGAATTAATTAAGTTAGGAGGCCCGTGAGGACTTGAAGTAATAGTAAATATCTTCAAACAATAATTTAGATTTCAAATCAGAAGAATTTTAATTGTCACATTTATTGTGTACTTACTTTTCACTGTGTATTGCAGTAGTGTTACGGCAGGCAGTCACATGTTGGGGTGCCTGGCATGTGCTTTACATGCCCTACTCTTCTGGCTGTTAAGAGCCAAAACTGCCACACAGCTCATTCCTTTATTCCATCTGGTGTTTCAAAGTTTATTCAAACATACGACCTATTCGACAGACTCTTTACCTTTCCTACTAGCATTACCACAGCAGTCCATCATGCAACAAAACCTTACCAAGACTTGTTGCCTTTCAGGGGCATGTCAGCCAAGTATTGACAAAGTAAATACATGGGTTACTAACATGATAGATGCTGGAATAATTTTCGGACTGCATTTCCAGGTTGCATCCACCTCTGACTGATAAGTACTTCTTAACACACAAAGAAGTACCCAACTCCATGTCACTGACGGCTGTACTCTGAAGCCTTCCTGAAATCCCTGAAGTACAAAGGACATCAGTGCAGTAATATTTGCTCGCATCAGTTCAGTAACTGTCAGGCTGCTAGGTCCAACCAATTAAGTACCTGCAGATGCAAGTGATCAAGGACATTTTTATGGTCCTTCTGGGGTGGCCAGTTAGATTAAGTGCCATCAAGTGGAATCCACAGGGTTAACGCCAAAATAATGCAGAGTGGGGCAGCTGGTAACCACAGTTTGGTACTTTCGTCCCTACAGCTAATTGCTCAAACAATAAATTCCTTTGCCACTGGGTGACAAACAACCTCAGACTGGCCCCGGGTTCAGGGACAGCAGCTTACTTATAACTTCCCACCATCGCACATAATTTGACAGCACTCCACTCAGCTACTTTACGATCAGACTCTGCATAGAGCTTGAATGAGCATTCTGAGCTTGAAAAACCTCTACCTTGATCAAACCTCTCTCCCTGAGCAACTTTTGGCACTCGTGGAAATCACAAAGGTCTACTTTGCTTCCTCAGACCAAGGCAGGTTCCCTACTTTGTGAAGTAGGCTGACTTTACGGGCTCCGCACATATGGGCCTGGAGTTGCAAGTCTACTCCATTCTTCAACCTAATTGCCATATGGAAAATCTGTTTTAGGGTTTTCCCCCTCGGATCTCTGCTTGAGAGACTAATTAAGACTGCAGCCACCATGCTGTTCAATGATGCTATTTCCCAAATGGCAATCATTTCAAAGGTCGTCTCACACGCTGATGTTTTTTTTTTTTCTGATGACCAATTTTTTATTGATTTTAGTAGAAACAACATTAACAACACACATTGACTAGTTCCACATGTCCACAACTTATACATTAGGTGAAGGTGTATATCTAAGGAATTGCCGCAGCTAGTCCAATGTGTTTCGTCCCTAAACATAGGGACTACTTCAGGGCTGTGTCCTTGTCCCTGCTTTTACAAGTGCAACAAAATAAAGGATGAATTCTCAGAAAAAGCCTAATGTTGGGTGCTGTCTAGTTCCTGTGTTGCGATTTCTTTAATTTGGACTCGTATATATGAGTGTGCTTCTTGCTCTTGTCTTACATTCTGCTAATTTTGGGGTCTTTTGGACGATAGGCCCAAAAAGTGAGCACCTACTGATTGTGGGAACTATACAGAGTGCAGCAGAACGAATTCACAATTGTTCTGGTAGTTTTTGTGGTGAAATATTGAGCTCCAGATTCTTTGGAACATGGCTAAAGTAAAATAATACTTTAGCCATGTGTTTTATATTTTATATTTGTTCAATATTTTTTAGTAGTAGCTGTTCAAATCTATCAAATATAATTTTCATAGTATTCTATTCAGCCATCTCGTCCCTGTTTCATTTAGTTTTCAATCTAACCAATAGGTTTTGCCCTGTGAAAAGTGTTGTAATTACGGGAAAGATTAAATCAAGGCAGTATATTTTCACCTACTGGTGCCATCCACTAATTGTATTGAGTGTAAAGAGGCCTTGGTTTCTGTCCATTTAAAGGTCCATTTTGTGAGCAAAGCATAGGTGCTCTGCAGGCGCGAGAAAATCGCGCAATTGATTTGGGGCATCCTTTTAGAGAATACGCTTTTAAATGTAGCCATACAACACACCTGGTTTAGTGCTCACTTGCGCTCTAATTTGTATTGTTTGATGAGAAAAAATCAAGTTGGCACTCTTCTGTTTGGACTTTCATGCACCCCATTGCTTTATAACAAAACGAGTCAAATCACTAATGTCTTGTTTGAGATCAAGGGGATTCTAATGTAATGCATCTTTCGAAAAAATGTTAGCCTTGTTTCCAAAACAGTTGATATCTCTTTCTCTGTCAGAGTGAGCATGAGAATAACTTTGGGAGACTGGGTTCCATCATCAACACAAAAATTGTAGTTTCCAATCCAGCAAATTGAGTTTCCTGGATTTTTGGTAGAATAAAAATGGGTGACCTTATTCTTCTCATGCCAAAGATAAAACCTATTGAGGAAAAGATTAAGTCAGTTTTGCCCAAGCAAATTCTTCAATGGGAAGTCTTTTATGGTATAACTCCTTTCTGTCGAAATCTAGGCAACGTTTCCAGGTCAATTACAGGACTCCGCTGTGGTTCATTATGGTTTAATTAATTATTTTATGATTCAGTAAAAATAAAATGCGTAACATCGACTCAGTCACTGGAAAGGAAACCATTATTGGGTTACATCACAGTACATCATCCGTAATCAAGCGTTATCTGCTATGTCCATTGAATCTGGCAAAAAACAGATACACGCCCATATGCATCTATCTATCAATAATGCTATAGTACAAAGGGCCATATATCATATACAGTGTTCTCATGAGAGAAAGTATTGCAGTCCGATTCATCATTTTGTAGTTTAGCAAGATGTGACCTCAGAGGGCCCATTTGTCTTTGGGTTTGGACTGATGGGTTGCATGTTTGTGAATAGTTCTGATCTAGTGTGACAGTGGCATTTCTGATCCAGCTTTCTCACGTGGGAGTGGATCTCTTCATCCAATGTAGAGCTATTTCCCTTTTTGCCAGTATTAATAGTCTGGCTACAAGACGCCTGATTGGTTTGGCAATTTTTCTACATAACCCATAACCACAATATCGGTGTGTTTGGGATCTTGTAGTCAACAATATTTTTATTTTTTTATTTTACGGAGTTTTATATAGCGCAAACTTGACCCGAAGGTATCCGGTATCAGAGCGCTTTACATAGCACCAGTTGCGTTACATGAGGACACATTATATATATATTTTTTTTACACAATATTTTTTTTTAGGGTTAACAATATGTGATCTCTCAGCCAGAACTGCCCTCCAGTAGGAGGCTATGTATCGCCATTCCCATGACAAATGTAAAAATTCAGCCTGAGATTGATGAGAGCCCACTCATATGCTGTCAAGCCAGTGCAATTTAGCAGGGTATTGTATAATCTATGTAAAAACTTTAGATGTATTAATTTATGTTTATAATTCATGGAGATTGTCTCTGGTTGTGCGCTTCAGTATGACCATTTACGAGTATTCCATAAATCATCTATATACGTTTCACACAAATCCATGGCTGGAAAGCATTCACCCAGTATTAAGCTATATGTTTGAGCAAACCAGCCCCTGCTATACTGCAAAGTGAGCATCTTGGTGAGGTGTATAAACTCCACGATATAATCCCTTTGGTGCATTGTAATCTGTTATATGCAAACATATCCAACGTGTTTGTCGGGCCCTTATTACAAAATTGTTGTGCCGTTCTAAATGTTCCCAGCTGAAGCAAGTGTCCCTTTTCCTTTCATGCTGTGTTTAATAAACAAGGCCTTCATCATCGCCTCTGTTGTGATGTGTAGTGCTAGGTTATTCAGTAGGGGAATCATGGGGGAAGCTGATGCCCCGCCATACCACACAGTCTATGCCAAGTATTGTTAGTAGTGGCCAACATAGTCACAGCATCTCTAGGGCATGAGAGTTTTTTTTTAAAGAGCCAAGTATGTTGCGCATCTGGGGCAGTCACATGTTTTGACAAGTATATGAGGTATCAGCAGTTGATGAAAGTACCAGTACACCACAAGAGAAATGCTTGTTTTGAAAGACTGGGCAATTTCCAGAAGCAAGTCTGTCCTCGTTCTGACAATATAAACTGTACTCCTTCTGACAGTGTAAACTGTTCATCCTCCAGTAGACTGTGTATCTATGTTGAACAAAGTCCAAACCATGAAAAGAACTAATAAATTCTTTTGAGACTGCTGTTTAGACAAACATTTCTGTTCTGTGAGATTGTACGTCCAGTCTGTTAAATATATAGCATATTGAAATTACAGATATCTGGAAGATGTGAATGACTGGATTTTGGAGTAGAAGATTCTATCAAATAAATTGTATCTGGTTCTTTTGGGTGATCAAAAAGACAGCTTCCCACAATCCTCTTTTTAGAGGTTGCTTCAAATATTAAGATTGTATGAATTCCTGATTCCTCGAGTTCTTTTGCATGAGACTTTACTTTGCTTTGTGTTTTGTAGAGAGCAACAACAGATGTTCAAGTGGTAGAGCAAACACTGACCAATTGGAAATGTAGGAAACGGTGGTTATGATACAACAAGAAATCCCATATTATCTGAAAGAGACACGTTGGTGACAGATTCCTTACCTTAGAATATCCCTAGGCGTCAGGCTGGATCCGGAAAGTTTTTTGCGTAGCAGTACCCTTGCGCGTCGGTAGGCGGCGTCGTGCGGCTCCGCGTCTGTCGTCGGCGTCGTGATCGCCGGGATGACGTCGCGGGCAGTACTTAGGCGCCGCCCCTGCGCGCTGACGTCAGTTCTTCTTTTTCCTCGCCAGCAAGCGCAGATCCGGGAAGAGCAGTGCCCTGGTCATTTTTGACCATACTTTTGGTGAATTTTTCACTGTTTTTCTATCAAGGTGTCGTAGGGATGCCCGGTTTCAAACGTTGCGGCGCCTGTGCTCGGATGATGTCCGTCACCGACCCGCATTGGGAGTGTCTCTTCTGCCTCGGCCGAGGCCACGACACGGAGTCCTGTACCGACTGCCAGGCCCTCAACCCGAAAGCTTTGCGAGAGCGGTCTCGAAAGCTCCTCGAGGCCCGGCATTCGGCTCCGCGGAAGCCCCGGTCGCGTGAGAGGTCCAGGGGTCGATCGCGGAGTCCACACCGGTCGTCGGCATCGAAGTCTTCTTCGTCCGGTAAGTCAAAACACAAAAAGTCCAAAAGCATCATCGCTCTAGGACTTCGCCTCGCCGGTCTCGCGACTCGGCTGAGGCCCCTCCCGGCACCGTCCCCGCGGCCCCGGACATGCCTGTGGAGTCGCCCCCGCCATACCCGCCCTTCCCGGGTTCGGGGCGGATCCGGCCAAAGTGCAGGAATTCCTGTCGGCCATGGCCCGCCTCTTCGGGCCTCCAGGCCCCTCCGGTGCGCCTTCGGGCCCCGCGGGCCCTGATGGGGTTGCTCCGGCGTCGCCGACGGCTCCGGCGTCGCCCGTGCCTCCAGCCTCGATCCCGGCTCCGGCTTCGGCCTCGATCCCGGCTCCACAACCCCCATCGACGCCGGTCGACCTAACGACACCTCCGCCGGCGCCGATGTCTCCGGTGCCGTTCTCGGCGCCGCCTGGGGCTCCGAGCGGCGTCGTTCCCCAGTTCCTTCCGGCTCCGGACATGGACCCGGACCGGCGTCGCTCGACGCCGGTTCCGGCGCCGATGAGACCTTGGGTCCCAAATGTCCCTCCTCCCCCTTATTTTGAACCTGAGGAGGACCAGGAGGACTGGGAGGGGTCTGATGACCCTCTGACACAACAGTGTCAGTACGATGAGGACTGGACAGAGGGTCTAGGGGATGCTAGTGGTCTAGATACTTCCCCTGACACTGGCATGCTGTCTCCTCCCGTGGCTACGGAGGAGGGAGCCAATTTTGCAACGGTGTTGCGTGAGGGCAGCTGGAGCCTTACACCTCCAACTCCCTGCTGTGGCGGTCAAGGTTAATCTCTTGACAGAGGTGCTTCAGCCGGCAGCCTCCTCTTCGGAGACTGTGCTGCCGTTTAACGACGCCCTCACTGACGTTCTTTTGGGCGCCTGGTCCAAGCCCAACACAGGGGCTCCTGTGGATAGGAACGTGTCCCGACGCCATCGCCCAGCTCCGGGCGACCTCCTGTTTCTCTCTGTCCACCCCACCCCTGAGAGCTTGGTTGTCCAAGCCTCCGCTTCCCAAACCGCCTTCCCTACCGCCCCTCCGGATAGGGAATCCAAACGCCTGGATCAATTTGGGAAGAAGGGTTTTCTTCCTCCGGTGCTGGCTTGCGGTCCGTCAACACCGCTTGCCTTTTGGGCCGATATACCCACTCCTTGTGGGATTCGGTGGCGGATGTTTTGCCCCAGTGTTCTGAGGAGGTCCAGACACTGCTTTCCCGCGCCATTGCGGAAGGAAGGGATGCGGCCAAATATACAATTCGATGTGGCCTTGATACCGCCGACTCGCTGGGCAGGTCTATTGCAACGACGGTGGCGCTACGACGCCACGCCTGGCTGAGAACCACTGGTTTTTCAGGGGATGTCCAGAATACTCTCATGGACATGCCCTTTGATGGAGTCGGTCTTTTTGGGTCCAAAGCAGACCATGCGTTGGAGCGCTTTAAGGACTCACGGGCTACTGCAAAGTCCCTGGGCCTTTCTGCTACACGCCCTCCGCTGACTTCTGCTTTTCGCCCCTATCGTGGCCACGGTAGGGGCGCCCTTCACGTCAGCAGCCCAGCCACCGGCCCGCGCAGCAGGCGTCTTCGCGTGGCCGAGGACGTGGATTCCGCCGTGGCGGATCGGGCAACCAGCGTGCGGGTCATGCCACCACCTCCAACCCGTCCACGGCCTCCAAACCCTCCTAGTCCCTCCTTTCAGGTGCACAGCACGCCGGTAGGAGGCAGGGTCCGCCATCACCTTCCCCACTGGCGTACCATCACCTCGGACAGGTGGGTCTTGGACATTGTCCGAAGGGCTACTCCCTCCCCTTCGAGTCCACCCCCCAGCCATGCCACCTCAATTCCACCGCATGTCAGGGGATCACTTGGTACTTCTGCAGAAGGAAGTCACGGCCCTCTTGGCCAAGAGGGCCATCGAGCATGTTCCGACCCCAGAAGTAGGGCGTGGTTGCTACTCCCACTACTTCCTGGTGCCCAAAAGGACAAGGAGGACATGCGTCCTATCTTGGACCTCCGGAACGTCAATCGCTTCCTCCGGAAGGAGAAGTTCAAGATGCTCACCCTAGCTCAGGTCTTGACTGCCCTCGACCCTGGAGACTGGTTGGTAGCGTTGGACTTGCAGGACGCATATTTCCACATCCCCGTCCTGCCGGCCCACCGGCGTTACCTTCGGTTCACGGTAGGCCCCGAGCATTTTCAGTTCACCGTGCTCCCCTTTAGCCTTACCAGTGCCCCTCGGGTGTTCACGAAAGTGTTGGCGGTGGTTGCAGCTCATCTGCGCCGGGCAGGGGTTTCAGTCTTCCCCTACCTCGACGACTGGCTGCTGAAGGCGGGCTCGATCCAGGCAGTCGTCTCCCACCTCCAGACTACGGCCGAACTCCTGCACTCGCTGGGGTTCTCCATCAATGTGCCGAAGTCGCATCTGATTCCTTCTCCACAGCTCCTTTTCATCGGAGCAGTTCTGGACACGACGCAGTTTCGGGCCTATCCTCCCGAACGGCGAGTCCGGGATATTCAGGCTATGATTCCGATCTTTCAGCCTTTATCCTGGGTTTCGGCACGGATGACCCTGAGGCTGCTGGGCCTCATGGCCTCCTGCATCCTGCTGGTCAATCATGCCAGATGGCATATGCGGGCTCTGCAGTGGGACCTGAAGTTCCAGTGGGCGCAGCACCAGGGCAACCTGTCCGATCACGTCCAGATCTCGGAGGGGACTGCAAAACAGTTGCAGTGGTGGCTCTCGAACCGGCAATGGGTCATGGGCAGATCCCTCTCCCTTCCCCAGCCAGAGCACACAGTTGTGACGGACGCGTCCCTTCTGGGATGGGGCGGTCACATGGGAGAGGCGGAGATCAGAGGCCTCTGGTCTCCGGCGGAGTCCCGGCTCCATATCAACATTCTGGAGCTCCGGGCGATCCGACTTGCACTCAAGGCATTCCTTCCCTCTGTCAAAGGGAAGGTAGTGCAGGTGTTCACAGACAACACCACCGCCATGTGGTACTGCAACAAACAAGGCGGGGTGGGGTCGTGGACCCTTTGTCAGGAGGCTCTGCGCCTCTGGACATGGCTGGAACATCAGGGCATGTTCCTGATGGTTCAACACCTGGCAGGTTCGCTGAACGCCAGGGCGGACGAACTCAGCCGCAGGTGCATGATGGATCACGAATGGCGTCTTCACTCGGAAGTGGCGCAAGGACTCTTTCTACAGTGGGGAGAGCCTTGGTTAGATCTATTCGCCACCGAAGAGAACGCGCAATGTCATCAGTTCTGCGCGTTGGAATTTCCAAGGCGGCACTCGCTCGGCGACGCTTTTCGTCACAAGTGGAGTTGCGGTCTGTTGTACGCCTTTCCGCCTATACCACTTCTACCCAGAGTGTTGAAGAAGATTCGGCACGACCGGGCCCAAGTCATTCTTGTGGCTCCGGACTGGGCTCGAAGAGTTTGGTATCCCGAGCTACTCAATATGAGCGTAGATCCCCGATCCGTCTGCCTCTTCGGGAGGATCTTCTGTCGCAGCAGCAGGGGACGGTCCTCCACCCGAACCTGTCCAGTCTACACCTGCTTGCGTGGAGATTGAGCGGCGGCAGTTGATTCCTTTCGACTTGCCTCCCGAAGTTTGTGATGTGATTCTGGCAGCCAGGCGTCCCTCCACTAAGGTGGTATACGCCTGCAGGTGGAACAAATTTGTGGCATGGTGCACAGCAAAGGCTGTGAATCCCCTTTCTGCCCCTCTTTCTGAGGTCCTTCTGTTCCTTCTCTCTCTGGCCCAACAGGGTTCTGCCCTGGGTACCATCAAGGGTTATCTTTGTGCTATCTCGGCCTTCCTCAGGCTCCCTGATCAGCCCTCCCTTTTCAAGTCCCCTGTTGTTCACAGGTTCTTAAAAGGCATTACACACCTCTTCCCTCCTGTTCCGTTTGTGATGCCTCAGTGGGACTTGAACTTGGTTCTTACCTTTTAATGTGCGCTCCCTTTGAGCCTCTACATAACTGTCCTCTTCGTCTTCTGACTCTGAAGACAGCCTTTCTGGTGGCCATCACCTCCGCTCGGCGGGTGAGTGAGCTCCAGGCTCTATCTTGCAAACCTCCCTTTCTGTCTGTTCATCCAGACAAGGTTGTTCTTCGGACGCGTCCGTCCTTCTTGCCAAAGGTGGTTACTGCTTTCCACATTGGGCAGACCATCACTTTGCCCACCTTCTTTCCGCCTCCGCATCCTTCCAGAGAGGAAGAGAGGCTCCACCGTCTGGACCCAAAACGTGCGCTCTCCTTCTATATTGACCGCACAAAACACTTCCGGGTGGATGACCAGCTCTTTGTTGGCTACGTGGGCGCCAAAAAGGTCGGGCGGTGCACAAGAGGACCATCTCCCGCTGGGTTACCTTGTGCATCAAGACCTGCTATTCTTTGGCTAAGAAGGAGCCTCCTGTTGGGCTGCGTGCCCATTCCACCAGGGCAACGGCTGCTACCACGGCCTTGGGCCGCGGTGTTCCGCTGCCGGTTATCTGTCAGGCAGCTACGTGGGCCTCGCTGCACACGTTTACAAAGCATTACTGCCTTGACAGTCAGGTCCGGAGGGACGGCTTCTTTGGCCGTTCTGTCCTCCAGGACTTCCTTGTCTGATCTTTGTTCGCAGACCCACCACCGGGGTTGGTATTGCTGGGGTATCTATTCTAAGGTAAGGAATCTGTCACTAACGTGTCTCTTTCAGATGCACAAGTTACTAACTTGTGTAACGATATATCTGTAAGAGACAGTAGTTAGTGACAGATTCCTTACCGCCCCACCATCCTCCCCGTTCTGCGAACTGATTTCTAGGGTTAAGGACATCCCTTTCAGGGCCCTAGTATTTTTCAGACACCTGTGTCAGCTTCTTGCATGGCTCTGCGTTCCTGGCGCGGAAAGTCGTGTACAGAACTGACGTCAGCGCGCAGGGGCGGCGCCTAAGTACTGCCCGCGACGTCATCCCGGCGATCACGACGCCGACGACGGACGCGGAGCCGCACGACGCCGCCTACCGATGCGCATGGGTACTGCTACGCAAAAAACTTTCCGGATCCAGCCTGACGCCTGGGGATATTCTAAGGTAAGGAATCTGTCACTAACTACTGTCTCTTACAGATATATCGTTACACAAGTTAGTAACTTGTGCTTTAACTCCTCCTTGCTCTCCAAATTGCTAATTGTAGCTCTTGGATCTGATTGGAGGTTGCGCCAGAATCAAGGGGCCTAAATCAAGAAGGCATGACCACTAAACAAGCATGGCGATAAGAGAGAGTTACACTTGGACTAAAGGGAAAATATCCTTTCATTTTAGAGGGTACATAAGCTGTATTTTCCCACTTAGGAATAAAGTACCTGAGATATACACAATGCCTCGGTCTAAAGACATTACATTGAAGTTTCCCTGTATCTGTACCAGCAGTCAGTACAGCTCCCATGGCACTGGGGCTATGGGCACTCTTTTATTTCCGCCCTTGTTTGCAGTTTTACATTCTGAGTGTGAGTGGGATGCCGGAGCTGATGCCATGTTACTAGTGCAGTCTTGAAATTACAAGTGGCAGTGTCACCTGTATTGTTTACTGCTGGACTAAACAGGTGAACATTTTCTTTAATGACTTAAGAAGGGAAAAGCTGGCCTTTACAGTAATGGGAATTTGGGGCATCTGGGAGAGTGGTACCCGACATAGTCTGGAGTTTTCTCAACATATTGACAGGACTAGGCAATGTTTCCACAGAGGTAGGCAACCAGAACGCTTAGCTTCATGTAGTTCTCCCTCATCCAATCATTTACTACCAATGCACACTGACAGAAAAATGATCCAGCTGTTTGGTTGACCAGGATTAAACTTCCAGGATGATTTGGTAGTCATCTACATAATGCAGGTAGGCAAACTCATGTCACATTATCAGTGGGTTAATGAAGATCATGTTTGTTCATTGTGTGGATTTCATGGACCTGATCAAATTTAGATACATTTGGACAGTGTTATTGCCTGGTATATTTCGAATCAATTTGTTTCTCCTATGGAAGTGGCAACATAATCTTACTTCAGGAATGGAACCATAGAGAACAATTGATACATGCAGAGTGGCTGTCCACCAGAGTAGGTGTTGGTCGAATGAAGTTGGTACAAATAAGGTCTGTAAGTAAATAGGCAAATATCGTTAGATTAAAATGGTTATTGGATGAACATGCAATACAATTCTCTCAAAGCATTTAAGTTTGTGCGGGCCTCTGCATTGGACCTTGGTAATAGATTCACATCTTCATATTTTTTCACAGTTATAAATTGTGCTTAGTAAAATTCTTTCAAAGTTACAAGGACAAAACAACCAATATCACAGATGTTGGCCAGCCCTCCAGTTCCTTATCTCACTTTGTAAACCCCATTTATACATTTCTTGCTCATTCCTCGTAAGCAGGGCCAAATAAGTTTAGCAACAGAACAAAAGAGACACCTTTAGCTAGGGGCGCAACGGGTTTCAAAGTGTTCCAATTTTGTGGCTGATTTCGAAGATACATAAATACAGCTACAATACTTTGTGTTGATCACTGGTCACGAACAAATGTTCCCAAACAATGGTGAAGAGAAAGGCAGACACAATATAAACAAGTATCTGCAATGCAAAAGGTCTTGCATTTACGCGAGTTTGAGCTATTGGCATTGTAAATGACGATGCCTTTTCTTTATGTTTTGGTTTTTAAAACATAAGTAAAGGCGTTACCATTTACAATGCTAATAGGTTAAACTTTGCTAATGCGAAACCTATTGCATTCCAAATGCTTGTTTTGTTTATGAAGTTTTATATAGCGCGAACTAGACCTGAAGGTATCAGAGCGCTTTATGTGAGCACCAGTTGCGTTACAGACGGACAGATTCATTCGCAAAATGGTAGCTGCGCACATAAAGTAGAAAAAAAGTGAAAGTACAAATTTATTGTACTGTTGGAAAAAAGAAACAATAAATCTCTACTGGAGGCTGGTAGGTGCAGTCCTGCATGTCAGTCATACCTTCTGCGGTAGGTGCAGTCTGTGTGCTAAGCCACAATACGCGGGGTGGGGAGAAATAAATCGATGCTGCTTTAGAAGCACTCTAGGTGTCGGAAACGGATGATACTACAAACTCTGTTTAGGGCACAGTCGACGTCTGGTGAAGCAACGTCGGTGCAGAGCTTTTGATTACCTCTTGGCGCTCCTATGGAAGACTGGGAAGTGCTGCAAACTCCTGACCAGTGGCACAACAGTCTCTAAAGCCATCACCCAATGAACGACTATGATTGGTTTTCTCAGCCAATCGCAAACCAACACTTTGACTCAGTGTATACTCACCCAATGAACAAAAAACAATTATTCTGCCCTTAGCTGTAGTTACACAGCCTATCCAAAGTGACCTCGCTTTGCCACAACCAATAGATTGTTTCCTCATACCTTACTGTGGCACTGCTGCTTCTGGCTTCTGCTGCCAAGTAGTGCAGGCGGGGTCAGGGGGTGTCATGTGAGTCCAGGGACGCAGCAGTGCTGGAAGGCACAGAGCGCGTCCGATACAAAGAAAGTGAAAGCGCGGTATGCTGCTCTGTTAAGTATGAAATCAATGTTTGTAAAGTTGTTTTTGGCGGGCTGCACATAAGAACACAAAAGCGCGGCCACCACTTTACATATTTAGCATGGTGTGCACGCTAGTATTAAAGGGAAAGCGGGCATGGCCTGCTGTCAACAATAAAAACAATGAACAAAAGAAAAGCGCGTCCGCCATTATTCCATCTGAGGCGGCTGTGCTGCTTAGAAAAAAAAAAAAGCGTTGTGAGAGAGAGTGCGCGAGCGTGTCCTGCCTGCAACAGCAGGCAGAAGAAATCCAATTAAGAAAATAGTGCTCCCAAGCTCTTATTAAAGCATACGTGTAGCAACCGAAGTAAAAGGGCCAGTCCTCATGGGAGGTTACAAATTAAGACAAGGCGGTACTAAGGAGGGACTAACAAGCCTATTAACGAATCAGAAGCCAGCATTTACGAAGGACAATGACACAAGCCTATGACAAATATGGGCGGAGAGTGGGCGGGGCTTCAAGTACATCCTGCAATACAGCATGCCTCGCAGAGCAGCGCATGCATGCTGACTCTAGGCTCGACCTAAAAAGTAGGACTACTGCTCCTTAATTATATACTGAACACCGAGTGAGTTTTCATGCCTTTTATACATCAAGAAAGTTTGGAAATTTCCCAGTTATCTTCTTTTAAGTGCCCATTAACTGTCGTTGGTCCACGTTCCTAAGAAAAAAACACACAAATACAAAGGTGCATCTTTCATACAGGTTCCTTTACTTCCAAAACTTAACATATTAGTTCATGTTTTGAAATATACTCAAACACTTAGTGTATGTATGAGTATTGCACCAGCAAGGTGCAAATGGCCATGAAAGGTGTATTTTCCTAGGGCTGTTCCTTATTTGTAAGGAGAGGACACACTGAACTTCAGAAGGCTATTTTCACTCATTCTATATGGCTTTGTGAAAAACCTGATACAGTATCATATATTTCCAATTAATGTTTTAGCTTATTCCGTTTCTTATCATTATGTATTCTCCGTACTTAAAGAAAACTCCCTAGATTTCAACGGCTTTAACTTTTTTCAAATATCAAATCATGTAACGAGTTTTATGTAAGGGCATTGTTTCGTGCCATAAATGTCCTCAATGCAGATAAAGATTGGCACGGATTTTTGTTTGGTAAGTGAAGGTGTGATTGTATAGTCGTTTGTGTGAATGCTGCTTGAATTTCTGTTCTTAAGAGTATGTGCATTTGCGAAGGGTAAGTGAATTATGTCAGTTATGCATATTTATTTTAAGTAATTTTCTTCAGTTTATTTTTTAGACTTGTGTTTATTTTAATTAAAATATTTTAATGTTGACTAAATGTGTTGACATACATATTGTGTGTGCCAGGATTCCATCATTGTTAAAAATGTGGTAAACTGAATATTTTGTCTCAATATCCACAGATATGAAATATGGCAATAAGTACGTTTCTGATTTACTATTCTAAGGGGTTTGACACTAGTTTTTGCACCATATACCCATGCAATAGGGCCACCCTTAGCATATATTCCTTCTACAGTTGCATTATTGTCCGAGACTCAAGAGAAGCTGTAATCGTGACATTGCATAAAAGGAGCCCTGAGTCTTTAGAGGTACTGGAGCTTAATTTTACTGCACACTCGTTGGGAAATCGTTCCTCAAACAAAGACTGTTAGATTTTCGAGATGCAGTTTAATTTGTTACAGTTTTGGTTTTCCCTGCTATATCTTAAAAAGGGAGTTGTTGAATAATGCTCGCCTTCTTTTCTTCTAAAGTACATTTCTCCCTTCTCTTTAGGGTGGATTAGCCTTTTCAGAAAAAAAGATACAAAAAAAACTTGTTCTGAACCCTTGGCTTTGTGACTGTGTGATGTGCTCATTCCTTCACCGGAATTCATTCACCTGGGAATGTTCTTAGTCTCCCAGCTGCAGTTTTCCCGGAACATTTCATTCCATGAAGCTTGTGAGCAAACGAACTACGATTCTGAGCTGCAGACCCACTCGCTGACAGAAAATCTGGTACAATTTAGCATAATGGACTTCCTGCTAGCCCGAGGGGCACCACTTCCACATCTGGAAGAGAGTTTGACCCTCCTAATGGGCACCTCGCTACCTCCCAAAATACCTCGATCTGTCTTCACTAGAATTGTTGAGGGTTTCTAGTGCTGATGGATGTAAGAACACTGTACAGGGTGGTGAGTGCCAACGCTGTGCACTGTTCCATCTTTGAGCCATGGGACATGTAGCGAGCTAAAGTGCAAGCTTCAATCCCTCATTCCCTTTCATAATGTGCCATATTTTTATTTTGAACCCTGTCCTTCAAAAGAGACCTGGATCGTAATGCTTGCACTCTGCAAAAGTGAATGCAAAGATGGTACTTTTCTAGACCCCAACTCTACATTCACCGCCGTTAATAAAGACTCACAGAAGAAATACAGCTTCATGAATCTTAATGGGGCAGGATTTAAGTGAATCCGTGCAATTGGCCCATGTTTGCTGTACAGAACTACTGCATTATGCACAGCGCAAAATACCTCGCAGTCACTTGTGCTAACATTGCTGTGCTGTTACCTGATGATAGTGGATCTGTTTTTTTGATAAGGCACGTAGCATATTGGCGCCCGCAGGAATGACTCTCAAAAACGACAAAGGTTGGCACCCAGGGCAGGCTTTCAAGGCCGCTCAATAAGATAGGATACAACGGAACTATCCTTAGGACCCTGCCAGCTCCTATTGGTCCCCGCTGCTGTCCTTCACATAGTGGAGACTGACTGTCATGGACTGTTTCAGCTTTGTGAATTGTTAGGACGGTAACCATTCAATGTTTTACGGCAGCATGATCAGCCACAAAATAATGATATTGATTCATATCAATGTGAATTGTGAGGATGGGGAAAGTCCCTTTATTGCCCACCTTTGTCTGGAGACTTGCACGGGTTTTCAGCAACATTGCAATTTGTAAATACTTTGGCAGATTCCGATTTCATTTTGGGCTATTGGCTTTTGGGATAGCAATGACTGCCACTTTGCCCAGTGCATACTTTGTGAAAGTGAAGTCCCTTTGGGTCATGTGTCCCACAGTTCCCCAGTGTCACGTGCCGACACATGTTTAAGCACAGGAGATTAGAACTTTGAGGAGATGGCACTGAGCATAGTGGAAAATATACAGCGGCTGCTACTGACCAGGGTTGGTAGGGCAGGGGGCTGAGGGGGAAAGAGGCAGGGGAGAATAATAATTAAAAAAAAGCACTTACCTCTTTACCGCCGGCCGCCGCCTCTTCTTTCTCCGTCCTCCTCTCGGCAGGAAGCACACAGCCACCAGAATCCCCTGACCAATCACAACGCTGCCTTAGCAGCATTGTGATTGGTCGGCGCACAGACGGGGGCTGGCAGGCTGTGCATATTCTCCTCCCAGGCTGTAATACAGCTTGCGTTGGGAACATGCAAAGTGCGCATGATGCTTTGGCCGGCCGAGATCTGGCCCCAACATGAAACAGCACGATGTCTGCCTTTTGGTGCACAGATTGATGCCCCATCCACTCCGTACTATTCAACAACAGACTCTTTTTTTTTTCTGTTGCCCTTTTGGTCTTGTGCAATAATTACCGTAATTGAACACCAGCTCCCACCATGCTCTCTTCTAAAATGAAGTGAGGCTGCTGGGCTTGTTTCTCGTCAAAGATTACTTGTGGGTGCTACCCAAGGAAACCAGTATCTGGACAGCTGAGAAAAAAAAAATGTTGAAACAAGAACCGCCATAAATAAAGGGCAGAGCGTTGGAGGTAGGAAAGCGGCAAGGGGAACGGATAGTTAAAGGCATTCATGGTGCAGTCTGATTTCTTTGCATGTAAATGTTTCTAAAGGGATCCTGCAGGCACATCCATCTTCGGATAAATGCATTTTAAATAAGAATATTGCTATGATGCGAAAGCTTAGTCTAGGAACACAGACTCCCAGGCCCAAGAAGGGCGCTGCCTTCCACTTGCTTGGCTCTTACAGGAAATGCATCTGGCTGTTCTGCAGAGGCTGTTTGTCTTCATGGCTCAGTCTGTGTTCTCTTCATCATAATGGCCCATATTAATCTCTTCTTGTTAGCAGTGATGGAGCTGTGTACAAGGCCTGCTTTTAGAGGTATTCTGAGCTGGCTTCCCAGGCTCTGCTACCAAGTCTGCTTTTGTTTCACGTATAGAGCTTTGCCGAGGAGAAATCGCGACAGCAATCGTTCATCCCACTGGGATGAATGTGTAGTGTATTTGCTTACATTTGACGCTCACCTTTTATTGCCCAAGCTTTCCTCTGCCTAAACATTCTGGCCATTCTCATTTTTTTTGTCATGAGGAGAGAATAGAGTGTGTGACAGTTGAATGCCGGGAGACTGGTCAAAGTTTGCCCAAATAGTTTGTCGTATGAATAAATCTTCAAGCATTTATGGTTTTGTGATTCCTGAGCAAAGGTGCTAGTTGGGGTAGGATTAATACACAGTACCTGGATAAATACCACTGGGAACTCACGGTTGTGCTACAACGCCTGATTACAGCGGAGCTGGTGTGGTGTAAAGGTGTGATGAAGTGTGGTGCTAAATTAAGAATACCTCCGGGAATCCTTGCCTGGATGTTCCCAAAAATTTTTTGTTTAATGATGGCGGCCCGGGGTATGGATATGTAATCAGGCGTTGTAGCACAACCGGGCGGCACTCGGCCGCCTGGTTGGGACCCCGATGATGAAGCATGACACCAACTAGGTTGGTGTGTGAGGGGTCTTTTAAAGAACCTGAAGGTTCCTCTGCACTGTGAGTTCCCAGTGGTATTTATCCAGGTACTGGGTACGTCCACATTGTTTATTGACTATATTCTGGGGAGACGGACGTAACCCTCTCTAACTCCTTGCTCTCACATTTGTTGTCAATAAGTAGGATTAATACACTCTAGGACTGGCGACAAGCGACTTATTCTGCCTCATTTGATGACGAACAGTGTTGCGCACCTCACACATCTGGGTGGTTGAACCATGTCCCTGTTGACCGCAACCTGTGTGGCACTTGTGAGCACCCTAGTAACATGTTTTTGTGCTTGGCAATGAACCCAGTAAGATGTTTAAATATTAACTGAGTACCAACTGCAGGTTTGCCTGTTGCACTCATCCTGTTGCGAGGCATCAGTAGGTATGGATTACGCTCCGTGAGCGTTAGTAGACTGCTGGTGAAAATGAACCAGTCATTGGTAACGAGGCGTGGAGTCCTGGCAGTGCATAGTTATGCACCTACAAGGGGTCCAGTACGTGACCTGACATGGAGGTAATCTTGTTTGTCTATATCTCCACTGTTTACGAATGTGAAACTGTTAATTGCTATTCACATACAGGAAGTTATGAACTTCAAATATCTACGTTGGGGTAAATATTTTTGTATAATTATTGCTTTCAGATTATTTAGCAAAAGGCAATCCGGTATTGGAGGGGGTGAGCACAGACTATACTATCCTAAATTTGTGTTGGTGTACCTAAATAAAGTTGGCTTCTTTCTATAATCTTTGTGGCTCAGCCAAGCATAAGGAAAGATCTAGTCTGGTGATCCTAGATTTTGGCCTAAATCCAGGTTAACGCTGGTGAATGAAGGACTCTGCGCTTATCCACACAATTCAGACGTGTGCACAAAATGTTGCTATTAATCCACCAAAAGAGTTTTAGCCGCTCATGGAGTACCGGATATGAGATGATTAGAGTGGAAGAAGTACTTCTTAAATTACTTTTCAACCATTGATGAGGAGAATAAAAGGTGTCAGGAGAGAAGAAAACTTTTACACTTATGAGTTTCCGAGGGGTTGAGGATCTATAAAATAATTACTGAAGAATGGGGAGCCTGTGATGGGAATGAATTTGAAAACATATTAACTAATTTGGTTAGTTATTTTGCTCCAAAAGTGTTTATCGGAATAACCTGTTTCCAAATGTTTTCATAGGAAACGGGAAAAACAACGAAACAATTGCTGTTACTAAGTTTCAGCTTTAAAAACATTGTTGATTACGGATTTGGTACATTTCATGTTAAACTCTTCAGGAATCTGCTAGTCATGTATGCTAGTAACTGTGGCATACAGAAAAGCTTGTGGGTGAATGGAAATACAGAGCTTAAGGATGTTTTGACTTGTGTGCAAGACAGAAATTTCAGGTTGACGTGCAAAGACAGTTAAGTCTGAGTCTAGTGTCTCAGAGAATGAGGTTGTATGGAAAATAAATACCAGAAAAATTGAGGATTGTGTGTTTTCAAAGAGGAGTGCTATAGGGAAGCAAGATAAAGGTGCACAGGTCCAAGGTGTTATATGTGTGATGGCAGCAATCATACGCCATAAATCAAATTGTGCCAAGCCACCAAGCAAAGCTGTAATTTTGACTGCCTTGCTGGTCATTTCTCAAAGATCTGTAATAAGAAAGGAACTAAGGTTAAATCTGTAGAGGCTGGGCAGGAACCTACATTCGGTGAAGAACAGCCCAGCAACAAAAAGGGGTTGCATTTATGAGAGAACATGGTTTTGAACATTGGCAGGGATAGTAGGAGACTGAGTAAGCTTGTTTGCCAAAATGCTATTTAGAGTGTAGATATCCAAGTTCGGGCGACCATGATCCCTTTATACTATTGTAGAGGAGGTGGTGTTGCAAAAGGAGTTTGTTGAGAAAGTAAACTGTTTAAATATGTACTGTGAAGGGTATTGTGGTGAAGTCATAGACACGTTGGGCTATGTAATACTAAATATTCAGGTTCAAACATAGGATGACAGTAGGAAAACAGTAGATGGCCAAGAAAGGACCTTCTGTTTTGAAATGGTTCTACCAAGAGGATAGTCACAGTGTTCGATCCCAACAGACCTAACAAGTCCTAATTGTTGATGAAGAGGAGTCAACTGGGAAATGTATGTTAAATAAATACTCAAAGGTGTTCAAGGTAAGATAGGCGAAATAGTGGTAGCAACTGCTTTTGTCAGACATCTTGCCTCAATCCATGGTACTTCTTTATACTATCTCTGCCTTTAAAGACCCAGAGGTGCTACTGTTAGGGTTGATTTCTGTGTAGGTAGGTCAGCGCTAATGATCTGTCTCACTCTGAAAGTATTTGCCTTTTCTATGTTTCTACATTTTTCATTGGCTTTTTCTCCACCTTCTCCTGTTTTGATATCTTTCTAGTTTATTTGTTTCTTGTGTCCGGTGACTTAAAATGAACAAAGATAAGGCTGATGCAGCTTTGGAATTTCTAGAAAATATATTTATTGAATGAAAGGATGTCTACATGTTTACTGGGTGACAATGGAGTTCAGTTTGTCTCATAAGGCTAATGAAGTTTTGTAAAAAGGGGGGGTTGAAAGAGGGGGGTCTTTCATTGGAATACATTGCTGTCCAATCCCTGTGGATTTATCTGTGTTATCTGTTTTTTTAACTGTGCTGTTCAGTTAGTAGTGAGTAACAATTCTGATTTGGACTTTGGTTCTATAGGACTACGTTTGATGATGCTACAGTATTTATCACTTTGGAAATTGAGGGGAAGAAGCCCCAGGTTGAAAGTTAGCCCGGAAGGTTTTGACAGGTCTGGTTAGGGCAGTCGTCTCTAGAGAAAGTGAGAGAAAATATTAAGAATATCCATGAAGGTTACCAAACTTATTTTGACCATAAGAATAATAGCTGCAAGGTGGAACTTATGTTGGGATAATGGATTAGAGTGATGAAACTGGGTAGAGTACTAAGGGCGAAAGCAAATTTTATGAGCACCTTCAAATAATTAAGATTATGCACTATTAACAGAATGCCCCACCTGGTTCTGTTGAACGATGGCTGAAATTGGCATTTAAGTAGCATGGGTTTTTGTAATAAATTTTTTTGGATGATGTGTGGCAAAGGAATGGGTTCTTGAATGCTGAGGAATTAGAACAGGGTAATTGCATTATGCCAGGTCGTTGAATAAAGAATAATGGACATGCTAACATGGCCAGAACTGAAGTATTTCATGTGACGAGTAGAGGGCTGTTTGAAAGAGGAATTAATTGGAATAGATCTAGAGGGTAGTGTTGGAGAAGGAGATCTAAAGGCTAATGTGAATGATGAGTGAAGGAACACCCTGAGAAGCAAAGAAAGGTAAAAAGTGATGGATGATGGCAGCAGTAATAGAGACAAGATCTTCTGCATTGAGCAGCACAAAGGATTGGAAGGAGAATATGAACAGTAGTGTAGAGAGAAATAAAAGGAAAGTAAAAGTTCGAAAATGGATGGAGGGTTACCATTGTAAGGTTACTTGGTAGCTATGCTTTAAGCACTGTAATATGAATGCTGAATTCCGAGGAATTGGTCTATTTTTTAAAGCTGTTGATGTATTTGTGAACCACGCTCGTTATTAGTTAGTGTGTCCTAATCATTGTTACCATTGCTGTTGAATATAATTGTTCATTTACGTTACTGTCTGAACTACTTTAGTTAATATTAGTGTTTAAGTGAGTCACAATCACAGTCTCGTTACCACGTTTATTTGATATGTGGAATAAGGACTTGGACTAGACTGTTGCAAGTCACTTTGCTGCTGCAGGGTCGGAGAGCATCTGAATGGCCCTGAAAGACAGACAACAGCCACAGTATACCTCGCTGTCCCTGGTGCAAGGAACACCCGCTCGGTCATTGTATGTAGCAGAGTCCGAGTGGTAAAAGACCAGTTTTAAAGTCTCTTCCTAAACACACATTTGTCAGTCCCTAAGCAGCCTCTCTTTCCCAGGTTAACATGTTCCCCTCTACCGTTGAACACTCAGTGCAACTGTGGACTCCAATCAGCACTTTCTCTGCACCGCTTTCCAGAAGTTGTATGTGCCTCCGATTGCATAATAATGTTGGGCAACCACCTCCTGATTCCATTAAGGAGTCCGGCAGCAGTCCAGGCTACTCTTTTAGAGGTGCACTGCCTGGCCCCATTAAGTATGCACATGCTTTAATTTTTCGTTTGTAGTGTTTTTCCACGATGTAGAGCTCGTGAGAAAGTGATGGAATGGTTAGTTGCAGGCGAGCACAGGAAGGGTAGGTCTCTGGCACTCTCCTTGCAGGCCCTTTTGTTTAGAAGCAGCGCGCTACCGTCTGCTTTTGACCAAAGGGGCCTTACAGATTGATTCCTAAGGGTTGGACAAATCATATGTCAAGACATTTTTCTAGTAGGGGAGTACCCGGCACTACACAATCCTCTTAAGGTGTAGGGTAGGGATCGGTTCTGAAGAAACGTCACGGATCCGGCTAGACCTCCGGGCGTGAAACATGTCGACCGCAACTACACATTAGGCTATCTTCATTCAAAATGCCCTTATGATATCCGCCTTCTCATTGTTTTTATCCTTGCCATGGGAACCATCATATTAAAACAATTTGGTATCCCTTAGACAGTTTTAATTGTTTATTTTACACTAAATCTACACGTAGTCCACTCTATACATCTCGCGTCCTAACAGACACTCATCATTACAGCAGAAAACGGAAACGATCTCCGATAAAAGAGCCCTCTCACGGGGACCGTAGGGCATTGCAGCGCCGGCCCGACGAGGAGCACACCCTATTGGATATGTGAGGGTACCAAGTAATTATCATATAATTCCCCAGGGTTCCAACCTAGCTTTCTTTTACTAATTTTTAGGAACAGTACCTCCTTGATTTATTGATGTTCTTTTCAAAGTCATTAGTCCTCAGAGTACCTTTCTCATGTAAACAGGCACTTATAAGCAGAGGAAGCCCAGAGAACAGATCATGGGTCAACATGAGAGAAACATTTCAAGCCTGTGACTCTCTAAGCTCCCAGCTACCTTTGCAGAAATAATAAGTGTATAATAACCATATAAAATATGCTTTTCTTAGATATCCAATGTCGCATTTTATGCCTGTTGTAAGCCGCAGAAAGCACCACAGGGTTGCTCGACCTGGATCATGCTGGCAGCCACTCACTATGGCTAGAAAGTGACACTAAGAGGAGTTGCTTCTTTAAGTCCACTTAATTTCCAAAATGAGCAGCTCACCTCGGTAGAACTGCTGAAGTGTAAATCTAAAGTATTTTATTAGTGGAAAAGTCCCACTTAATAAAATGCATTGAACAAAATGGCAAGTGGGATCTAATTTTGATCCTGGGAAAAGTTGACATCCGCCACATGTATAGTACAAAAGTGTGGTTCCCATACAGCATTGTAGCTTTGAACAAGAAAACGAATAAAATAAATGTGAATAATCTCATAGTTACTGTAGCTGGCAGATGGTTAATAAGCAAAACAAAAGGTACTTAAATTAATCTCGGCCTCAAATACCTGGGCTCCTTTCTAGTCCATTCTCATGCCTACTCTGCCACTCCTGACAGAGTACAGCCATATGCAAACAAGACTTAGTCTTGCTCCTAAGGGCCAAACTGCCTGACCAGCCCTCCTCTCGCTGCCCCTCTCGCCCCCTGGACAGGAATGTAAGCAGCCTACATTGTTTTCTGCCATGTTTGGCCACCTCAGTGAGGTAGAATTGAAATTATGTGGCGCAGTGAGCAAAGGTCCCATGTCTGTGCATACCCAACACACTTAAGGGAGGGAGGGTTACACTTTTTTTAAACATAATTTTTATTATTACAGGTTTCAATGTATTCTAGATAGCCCATATCTCCTACAGATCAATATTGCAAAGGTACATTAATGTCCTTGCATGCGGAGGGTCGTGCTAATTTTATCATTGCAACACAAAGTCTTACTGGTTCAGTCCTGTTTCTCTCATGATTATTGTTATTTATTTTATGCTGCTTTGCCTAGGGTTTTCTTACCACACCCTATCCTCGATTTATAGGAAATGAAAACCAAGCCAAACAAAACAATAAACCAGTGGACACGTTCTAGGTGCCACAGTTGGCCAGTGTCTGAGGGAGGAACCAGGGTGTTTTTCAAACTTTGAGCTTATGTGCTTCCCATGCTCTCTTCTACAGATTTACTACTGCAATCTTAAATGAGGGGCATCCTTCCTGTGGTCTCTTATTCCTGGGCTAGGCTGAAGGAATAGCAGGAGGCGGGGCTTGAGGCGAGGTATGTCCATTCTATTCACCTCCACTGTCGCTAGCTGAGACCTGTATCACCTCCCATCATCCCCTGTAAGCTTCCCTAATAAGTAACATACTTTTGTATCTCAGAACCTCCTGTTTCCATGTTTTTTATCTAGGCGCTTCCAGTTCATTTATACTTGCCTTTTTTTCCGGCACCAGTGCTAGATCGATACATTTTGTAGTTATTCATGCACTTTTAGAACGTGGGTACATACCTTGTATACAAATCTCGGGTGATGCTGTAATATATCCATTCGCTTCAATAATAAAGTGAATCACTTCTTCCCAGTAATTTATTAGCCTTGGACAATGTGGTCGTGGGCTGCCCTCTCATTCCCACATCTGGAACATTTTGCTTGTACTTTTGCATATTTCCTAATTCTATTAGGGGTGATAAATGCCTCATGGTTGTGGTATAAGTGTATCATTCCTGGTAATTTTTGGAGCATTCCCAAGTTGACGCATCCAATCTTCTTTAGTTATAGACCTACCCGAGGCCTCTAACCGTTTTTTAGGTCTCGTCTAGCGTTGCAGCACGCATGCGCTGCTCGCTCGGCGAGATATATTGTGGATGAGGACTTTCAGAAGGGGGCTTGAAGCCCCGCCCCTCATTTCCATTGGCTGGCGTCACCGTTTTTGCTAAACGGTGGCCTGCCATTGGAAATGAGCTTTTTTGGTTGCCGCCCTTTTGCCTTTTTGTCCGGCCCATCCGGACTGGCTCGTCTGCTTCACGGCTGTCGTGAAGCACTTTCTTATCTTTAGGGGGGCCATCTGTTTCTAATTAGCATGGCCTTAGCGCGGCCATGCTAATTAGAAACAGATGGCCCCCCCTAAAGATAAGAAAGTCTGCAGGCACTACGCTGTACACTGAGGTCTCCTCGCTTCAGCGTCCCCCTCGCCCCCCCCAAACACACACACACAGGGACATTGGTGATCCCTTAGCAGCATGATGTTGCCATGAGATATTACTTTGGTATCACTGACAATTGAAGGATTATTTTAAAATGACCGATTTCTGGTATTGTAATCCACGTAGTGACCCGCTCAAACTTGCCGTCTCCCGCCTCAGCCGGTTCTCATCAAATATGTTCCTACCTCACGTAATTGCATTTCATAAAAGATTGTTTTTATTTGAATGAAGACTTTGGAAATCTATATTTTACTTTTCATAGTCATACATGTACGTGAAAATAATGCGCCGTTCCTTCGTCTCGGCAGCTCAATACAACCGCACTCAGAGGCAATGGCGCTGAGTGTCCATGAGATGGCGCCAGACTCCACGGTAAAGAGCCTGGCGGACCTGTGACCACGCTGGTGCCTCTGCGGAGACCGCCCCTTGGCTTCCACCCACCCTCCCCCCCATGCTACCGATCCCTGCAGCCCTACTGCTGCACCTTCTACCCTGCTGCCCCTGCCCCATGCTGCACCGCTTCCTGCAGCCCTACTGCTGCACCTTCTACCCTACTGCCCCGCCCCCATGCTGCAGCGCTTCCTGCGACCCTACTGCTGCACTCCCTTCCCTGCCGCCCCTCTGCTGGCACCTTCTCCCTTCCTGCCCCTCTTCTGGCACCTCTTCTGCTGCCCCTCTGCTGGCACCTCTTGTACTGCCCCCTTGCTGGCACCTCTTGTACTGCCCCCTTGCTGGCACCTCTTGTACTGCCCCCTTGCTGGCACCTCTTGTACTGCCCCCTTGCTGGCACCTCTTGTACTGCCTCCTTGCTGGCACCTCTTGTACTGCCCCCTAACTGGCACCTCTTGTACTGCCCTTTTGCGGGTAGGTCTTTCCTGGTTACGACGCTCTTGTCGCCTCTGCCCTGTTGCTGCTCTGCTGGCGCCTCCTCTTTACTGCCTCTCAAATGACGCCTCATCTGCCCCCAGTCCCGGTCCCCAGCCAACCCCCCTCCATCCCTCCTCTCCCCCTCCTACCCCCGAGCTCCGGCCCCCAGCCCCGGCTGGCACCTCTTCCTGCACTTCGTTTTGTCATCTGTTCCCTGTTGCCACTGTCCCAGTACAACTTCTGCTCTGCTGGCACCCCTCGCTGCAAACCCTACAGTGGCACCTCTTCCCTGCTGCCCATCTACTAGTACCTATTCTGCTGCCCTTCTACGGGTGCCCTCGTCAATGTGGTCATCCTTCTGGCACGTCTTCCCTGCTGCCCGCTGCTGGCACCTCTTCTTCCACCCTGCAAATGCCACTTCTCTTCTCTTCCCCTCCCCCCCCCCCCTCTTCTGGTGCCCTCTTCCCACCTTCCTTTTCCCTCAGTGTGTGATCTTGGCATGTGCAGAATGCGTTTCTCTTTGTCTTGCAAAATCAGGTGTTATTGGCATGAACACTTCAGGTGAAAGCAGGACCTGGTATCTTTGACGAGCCCCCCCCACCTGAGGGAGCGCCACCCCCTCCACACCGCCCCACCCTCTGTTCAATAACAGCCTCCCACCTCCCCCTTTTCAGGGAGGACGAGGTCTCTGCTCCTGCGCCGCCCCTGCTCAGGAGACGCGATGTGAGATAGCGCCTCAATTATTTTATCCATTGTGTCGCTCTACACAAACGTGCCGTTCTGTTTGCCGGCCGCCTCTAGGCGCTGGCCGCTCGGGGTGCAGCTCATGGAGGTGATTTGGGTGGAGGATTCAAGGCGGGCGTCGGTGTGCGGGCATCTGCGAGGATGCATCGGCTTTGGCACTCGGACAGGAGGTGGGATCGGATGGAGTGGGGCGCACGACTTCCCTGCGCCCAAGACAGTGCAAAGTGTAGCGCCAACATTTACAGAGCGAAGATCTCGGGGGAACAACGGAGCGCCAAGAAGCGAGGACGCAAGGCGCCCAAATAGCAAATTTCTTTGAATGGCAGAAGGTGTACGTTTCCAGGCCCAAAAAATAGTAATAGAAGCACCCCAAACCCGAGCGTGGGCCTGTCCGAGCGCGGCGCCTGTAAATGGGATCAGCCTCTAAGCGCTATAATGGAGATTTAATTTATTTGTTTTTTTGTACGTGCTTATAAAGCGCCGCGTGACCGCGAGGTGTGTAACAAAACACTTTGAGAGTATCCCTCTTAAAGTAAAACATTATTAACTGCAGAAATAAACGATAGACCTTGCGACCTTGGGGACAACATCGACAATTTGAAGATCAGACACTGCAAACCGAGCAGCCGTCTGTGCTCAAGGACTTCGGCTCTGAAGGGTTTTCCCCAGTGTTCCACAATGATGTTCAGGGTCTTCCTTTTGTGTTCATGTCTGCTGTTTCTCCCCCTTGCTCTTGTAATTAAGCCTCCTTCCTTTGTGTTTCAGCCTGTATCCCCTTTTCTTGTGTTTCATCCTGTCTCTAATATTGTCCTTGTGCTTCAGCCTGGGTCTCTCTTTCCCTTGTGCTTCGGCCTGTGTCTCTCTTTCCCTTGTGCTTCAGCCCGTGTGTCTCTTTCCCTTGTGCTTCAGCCCGTGTCTCTTTCCCTTGTGCTTCAGCCTGTGTCTCTCTTTCCCTTGTGCTTCAGCCTGTCTCTCTTTCGCTTGTGCTTCAGCCCGTGTCTCTTTCGCTTGTGCTTCAGCCTATGTCTCTCTTTCCCTTGTGCTTCAGCCTGTGTCTCTCTTTCCCTTGTGCTTCAGCCTGTGTCTCTCTTTCCCTTGTGCTTCAGCCCGTGTCTCTCTTTCCCTTGTGCTTCAGCCCGTGTCTCTCTTTCACTTGTGCTTCAGCCTGTGTCTCTCTTTCACTTGTGCTTCAGCCTGTGTCTCTCTTTCACTTGTGCTTCAGCCCGTGTCTCTCTTTCCCTTGTGTTTCAGCATGTGTCTCTTTCCCTTGTGTTTCAGCTTGTGTTTTTTTTTTTTTACTTTAATAAGCGCAGCGCCGTCTTCACGGACACCGCGCTATGCAATGCAATAGGTGTTGCTTTTGGTATTGTAAATAACAATGCCTTTTAATTTTTTTAAAGGCATTGCCATTTACAATGTCAATAGCTCAAAATAATGTCATTGCGAGACCTATTGCATTGTAAATGCTTGTCCCTGTTTGCGGCTAAGAAAACTTTAGATCATCGCTCGACATAGACGAGTTACTGCTTTCCATTTGCCATAGGTCATGCACCTCACCTACAAACATTTGTGCGCAGGTAGCTCATTAGTTCCTGCTGTCCATGCGCCCTTCGTCACCTCCACCACCAACCTTTACAGTTGGAAATAGCCCCTGGGCAAATCAAAATAATTTACTAGTTCTTCATATTCCAATAACACTCGTCTCCTCTTCAGGTCTTCTATACATTCCAGACCCTTTTACAAATGAGGGGCATTTAAGGTCAGTTGAGGAACAATTGTGTGGCTCTTCTGGAGACATCTTGTCCTAGAGTATCGGAGTCCTGTTAGGGTTCCTCTTTGTCTCGCATCCTCCCTTTTGGGCAACTGAATGACTCCTGTCTGTGCCAGGAGTGAAGGAATAAGGCCATTTTCATTCACAGCGACTTCAATTGTCTCCGCTAGCCACTTTATTTGGACAACCAGGTAATGCATTTCTAAATCTGGCGCGGTTAAACTGCCCTCCTGCGTCAGGAGTTTGGAACTTCGCCAGGGTCCCTCTTGCCAGGTCTGAGTGTGTCATGAGTGTTTCCCAAAACGATCCCCAAGGAAATATGATCTGAATTGTGGCAAAGTGATATAGAAGTTGAGTGCCACCATGTTTGGGTTGGTGATTCTACCTGCGAATGGTATTGTAGCGTTTCTCCAAAGGATACCCTGTTCCTCAGTGCTGTTCTAGCATACTGTTGTGGTTGCATTCACACACTTCTTTCTGCGAATGGATCCTTTGGCTCTGGTGATGCCTGGAGTGTTAGCACCAGGAAGACCATCGCAGACTGAGGAGCTGAATGGACACCCCGATCTGTGTACTGCTCCGCACTATACATATACTTTGTAAGTACACTGTGTGAGGTGTCGTAAGTAACACAACATCGACCTAATATTTTCGTCTAACAGATCTAACATAGACCAGTATATCCCCGTTTTCAGGTACTGTTTAGAGGTGGGTTCTTATTTGAGCTTTCTCTTATGCCTGGGACTGTTTCCCCTACAAGCAGTAGGTCACCCTGGGAATGTGCTGTACTTATTCGAGCTAACCATTAGGCCAGACTGATCACCAAATCTGTTCAAGGACCGACAAGGATTTCTCTGTATCAGTGTGCTTATCCGCAAGAACTTCAGCATATAAAGATGTATATTGGGAGGTGTTCACTGGAGTTATTCCTCCATAGATATCGTCTTGTCTAAACCTGCATGTCAGTGGTTCCACTGTAGTGGCAAAGAGGTAGAGGGACGGGGGCAACCCTGCCCTGAATCCTGCTTCAACGTATAGGTCTTGCTATTACTTGACTAGTTTCAACTTCTCACCCTGGATTCACTGTGAAGAAACTCCATCCATAAACCCCATTCTACCCAGCGCTGCATAAAGGTATTTCCATCACAGAGTATTGAAAGCGTGGATGGAATCGAAGCGTCCGGATGTGCATCTTTGGGATGGCCTAATACCTTTGTCAGCCTTCTGATGTTTGTAGCCGCTTTTCTCGCAAGAATCAAGCCATTTTCTTCGGGGTGTATCCATCTCCACATTAGCAGCAGCCACCTGGATGTCAGTATCTTGCTCAGTTTATAGTCTATGTTACGCATTGACAATGGTCTATATGCCTTCCCTTCATCCTGGTCTCTTCCCTGTTTGTGTAGAGATACTGCTAATTCCTCTCTAGATGAGAGTGGGAGAATATGGTATGTTTCTGCCAGTTTAGGGGTGAGCAGACTAATGTGCGCTGCAGAACATTCAACTGACAGGCCAGCTGAGCCCACTGTTTTCCTCTTACCATTCCCTTTCGCATAGCCCTGACCTCTGCCTCCGTTATGTCTTCTCCCAGTGCCTCAGCCTCCAGAGATGGAAGCGTTAAGTACCTCACCTCCTATAGGAAGGTATATAGATTTGCACTGAGTCACACTTAACAGTTTTTTAATGGTTGGAATGCTTGAATGAATCCCAGTAACTGCTAATTGTATATGGCTGCATTCCAGTACATAGTTCCTTTTTCTGTACGCCGCTCCAGACCGAAACTAGCAACGTGACTATCAGACATGGTCCTGCTCCAGGAGGCGCAGTCACACCCAACTTAACCTTCCTGGGGTTGCTTGTGTTGCTTCTAGAGGAGACCTGCCTGACTTTGCAGTTTCGAATATACATGTTTGTTCCTATCGTGACAGAACGAAGTCTGATTTTCATGTAAAAGGCCGGGGTGATTACTAGTAGCGTAGATTAATTCATATTTTTTTTGTTATTCTAAAGTAAGCTGTTCGTAGCTAATCAGAGGAATAAATAGTGAAAAGATAATTCTGTTATGACTTTCCCCATCTGGACACATTACCTCCGTCTATCTTTATCCTCACTCTAGTGTAGCTCAAAGAAAAGAGAGTCCATTCATTTTCCTAGTACTTTAGGAGTTTATTCTTTGACAAAACCAATATGTGGCTTTTTTTAAAGTGGTCCGTTTTGTGTGTGCATGGATGAGTAAATAGATTGCTCGAGTGAGCGCATAGCTATAAGACTTTGGTATGTTAGTAGCAGTGGCAGTAGTGGAGAATAGCCTTCTGCAACCAATAAGACCATGGCCTTCCTCTGCCATCCTTGCGTTCTCACATTATCTTACCTGTTGACTATTCCATGCACTCGATCACCCATTCAATGCACTCACTCATTTATACTCCTTTCTGCTTCCATTCAAACATCTACTCACCATTCATTCATCCATGCATGCATTCATTAATCCAGCCTTCCTTAACTCATTCTTACGTTTACTCGTGCACCAATTTACACAACACATACAATAGGCAATCCGTGATGAAGCACCTTCATTTAGGAAAAACAGACACATTGGCTTGGTCATTTCTTGTTCTAAAGACGCTGGCAAGTCCAGCTCACTTGTTATGGGCCCAGTAGAGTTAAAATCCATTGACACCCCCAAAAAAACTGCCTTAGATTCTATATAGCTGTAATTGTAAAGCTTGGGTTGTTTTCTGTATGTGCCTCTTCCCCCGCTGCAGGGCCCAGCACATGCTTCCAATGCTGCACTGACCAGCCTAATCATATACTGTGATATTATGATTCTGGTTTGTGAGAATTCCCAAAACCTGCATGTCGAACCAGATATTTGTTTTTCACTCCAAAATCAACATATTGATGCGCATGATAGAGACATGACTCTATCATGCGCACCGCACAGTGCCAGAGCATTGCTACCTCAACTGCACATCCATATACGGATTTATTTGGACTTCACCCAACCCTAGCAGAACAGATTTGAACAGAACAGATTAGACATACCGCCTGGCAACACCATGTGCACAACATTGTTGTAAAGCCTCTATGGTTGGCTTGATGCTGCCACCTCAATAGGAAATTTGCACTATCTCAGTATACGAAACATCATCCATTTTGAACAAGTAATGGTAAACCCCCCTGAGTACAACATTGCATCAAAGCCACATATTTGGACAAAATATGCGTGCAGAGAAAAAACATCCTGAGCAGATCAACAGACAATTGTACAGCCCAGCAGAACTAAACAAACCGAAAGTTGATTGGCATTCACATAAATACGTGTCTATTGTACTATTAGGATTCACAACAGGATCTGACCAGCTACCATCCAGTACAGTCCATTACTAAACAAAAGATCAGTACATTCCACCCTTGGTTGGCATTGTACAAGTATGGCTTGCCGCACAGCAAGTACAAACACTACCAAATACAATATCCACAGACCATTTTAACTATAGTCAAGTAGAATCCCTGACTTGTGAAGGGTTTCATTCGCTAAAAGCACTATGGGACCATACAAATGGTGAGCTATACAAATACACATAACATTCATAGATAGGCTGAGGAGTGTTTAGTATTATACAAACCATTTCAATATTTTCCAAAGACTGCAAGTGGCACACGTATTACCCATGACATTTTAATCCATTCGGTCCAGTGCAGTTGCATTCCTTATACTGCACAACAGTGAACTATTGTGAAGTGCAAATGTGTTTCACCTAGAATACCAAAACTGTGCTGCTTCTAACCATGTTTTGTCAATGCTTTCTAGTAAAGGTTAGGCCATGATTTACTGTTCTTTAAAGTAATCCATGTTTTCATAGTCTGTTACAAACACAAACCAAATATTTCTCAACACTGTCTTCTTCCTTTTTAGGTTTCGCCTACAGACAGCTTCTAGCGGTCTGTTGCCGAAAAACCTATTGTAAACAATACAAATACTTACAGTGGCCTTTGGGTCAGCTAACTGCATATCATTGGAAGGCTTTCTTGTCAATCACATTTGCTTGCTCCATGTTTGACTTTCCGCCTTCTTGTGTTAGTTCTTCCTCTTGAACACAGCTTCTTTTGTATACTTTTTAATGGTGGCTTGACTTCTTACATTCAGAGAAATACTTTTTTTCCTGCTGCCTTTAGTACTGTAAGCATTCAACGGGAGTGCATGTGTTTTCTTGCTCTTGTCCCTCCAGGAGTTTCTTTCCCCTTTATACCCTTGCCCCACACTCTCCGTGTTGATTCCCCACCCCCAGCTTATCAGTCGTTTCCCCCTCCCCTCCGTGTCGTCTTCTGATATATATCTATATATACATATATATTTTTTCCGAACATGCTCTTCATTGTTCCTCTGCCCTCCCTGCTCACCGCAAAAAGTATAAAAGCAATTATCAAACCTTGTTTTTTATACATTCAAGATGGCTGTCAAGTTGCGTGATGCAGTGTGACGATGCAGCATGGCAGCCATCTGAGAGTATAGAAAAGTATATTTTCTATACTTTCTTGACCGCTGCGTCTTTGTGTCGCAATGTTGTGTGATGCGGTGGGGTGACAATCTTTAGAGTGTAGAAAACAATGTTTTCTGTAGTTTTAGCATGGCGGGCTGCTGCTATTAGCTTTTCCTATGCCAGTACATTATAATAGAATCTACAGTGGCTTTGCCAATGCTTGTGTTGTTTACCCAGGGCACCATTACCTGGCATCATAAACATTGTTATGTTAAATGTTATGTTAAAATTCATTTCTAGAGCGCACGTTCACCAAACAGTTTCTTGGCGCTTAGGACAGAGCGGGAGCCATTACAGACAGTGGGTAAGTCAATTATAGGCGTGGGAGAAGAGCCAGGTTTTAAGTAGTTTCCTGAATTGAGCATAGGAGTCCGCCATACGCAGATAGAGGGGGAGAGCATTCCAAAATTGAGGAGCCAGGGACGTGTATCTGAGGCCACCATGTTTCTTCCGTTTAAAAGAATGGGAGACCAGCAGGTTCTTATTGGAAGAGCGTAAATCACGAGAGGGGAAATACCGCTGAATGTTTAGAGCAATAAAGGCGGGACCACGTCCTGACAGGGCTTTGTGGATGGTGCAGCCAAGCTTAAACAAGCATCGTTGTGGTATGGGAAGCCAGTGGAGACTTTTCAACAGTGGTTTCACATGGGAGTTCTTAGGCTGTCCAAGAATGAGTCTGGCTGCTTGGTTCTGAACCCGTTGCAAGCGATGGACTTGGTACGTGGGTATACCAACGTACAGGGAGTTGGCATAATCAATGCGTGAGATAACCAGGGCGAGAACCACTTGGGTCAGGGCTTCAGTGGAAAGAAATCTGCTGATCTTTCTGATTCTGCGAAGATGGAAAAAGCAGACTGAAACCACTGAGCTGATCTGGGCCTTCATGGTAAGATCGTCGCTGATCATAATTCCCAGACTTTTTACTGACGAGACCGGAACTGGGGGACTCCCTAGAGATGGAGGCCAGAAGCAAGAGCTCCATGGATTAGCCGAGCCACCCGTAAGAATCAGCTCAGTTTTATCTGGGTTTAGTCTGAGTTGGTTAGCATTCATCCAATCCCTGACGAAAGTCATTATAGATTGAAAGTTTGCTGTGGATGCAGCTGATGGGTCGATGTTAAAAATCAGCTGGAGGTCGTCGGCATAATTGTACACAACAACCTTTCTCTTGCGCAAGGCTGAGATCAGAGGGAGGATGTATAAGTTGAAAAGTAAGGGAGAGAGAGAGGAGCCCTGTGGGACCCCATAGGTCAGATTCACTTGTTCTGCCCTAAAGCCAGCGAGGCGGACAGATTGGGAGCGGTTGTACAGAAAGGATGCAATCCATTTCAGTGGCAGACCCTGGAGCCCAGCGCTGCCGACACGGTCGACCAAAAGCTGGTGGTCGACCGTGTCAAAGGCAGCCGACAAATCAAGGAGCACCAGGGCCTGGGTGGTGCCCTGGTCCGCCCCCTTTCTTAGTTCGTCCAGAACTGCCAGGACGACAGTTTCAGTGGAGTGTTCAGGTCGAAACCCTGCTTGATGAGGGTCCAGATAGTGGGTCTGCTCTATGAAGGAACTAAGACTATTGGCAACATGGGCTTCCATAACCTTGCTCAGATAGGGTAGCAGAGAGATGGGGCGGTAATTGCCAGGTACCTGCGAATCTAAGCTAGGTTTTTTAAGGATAGGAACGACTTCAGCCATCTTAAATAAGTCTGGGACAATCCCTAGAGTAAGGGAATTGTTGATAAGCGACAGAGGGGGATCCGGACAGCGTAGGAAAACCTCTTGAAGAATATGAGGGGGACAGCTGTCCAGAGGGGAACCAGAGCTAACTTTCCTAAGTAAGCCAAAGAAGGCTTCCTTGGTGACAAGGGGAAAGTGGTCCATGGAAGCGGTATTTGTGTCGCAGCACAGATAAGGCAGAGGATCACTAATTTTAGGAATACTAGACTTAATTGTGTCGATTTTCTCAATAAAAAAATGATTGAGTGAGTCGCACAGGGATTGAGAGGGAGTAGGTTTTGCAATTACTCGGTCTAGTTTAGAAAGTTCATCCACTATTGAAAAAATGTCTTTAGCTTTGTTAGCTGAATTTAATATTTTGGATGAGAAGTACTCAGCCTTAGTCTGTAGGATCAGTTTTTTATAGTCTTTAAAAAGGGACATAAAAATGGCTTTAAGATTAGGGCAGTAATTACGTCGCCACTTGCGTTCCGCTTGCCTCAAGGTCAATTTTTTCGCCTTTAACTCTGTTGAGAACCAGCGTTGTGCGTCATGGGGCCTCTTTATTTTTACTTTCTTCAAAGGTGCCATACTATCTCTGGCCTTATCCAACCATGTACTGATATTTGCCGCTTGGGAATGAGGGGACTCCTCCAGGACAGGAGGGGCCGAGGCAATTAGCGAGGAACAGAAATCCTCCATATCCACTTTACTCCAGCTTCTGGCTAAGAAATTGCCTAATGGAAAGGTGTTGTCGGGAAGGGCAGAGGGGATAAGGAAGGTGACCAGGTGATGGTCGGACCATGTACACGGGGCCACTTGTAGACAGGAGATGTCCAAGTTGGCACTCCAAACCTGGTCTAAGGTGTGCCCTTTGACATGGGTGGCAACCTTTATGTGTTGACTGCAGTTCAGTCCCATTAAAAGTTCTGTAAATTCAAGAGAACTAGGGCTTTCATGTGCATCATTAGGCCAGTAGTTGATGTCCCCCACGAATAAGATTCGAGAGTTATTGACCACTAATTCGGCTATCTTGTCCGCCACCAACTGAGGGAAGGTGGGCATATGAGAAGGGGGTCTGTAAAGAACAACAAACAAACATTCTCTCTGGTCCTTATGAGTTGCAAAGTTAGGTTTTCGTTATCTTTTTGAGTTACTCTGATACTCTGGCCTTTTCTGTTTCCAGCTTACAAATGGCAAAGCTATTGAATATCCCAATTTGTTTCCATTGCTTTTTGTCTTATGTAAAGTGACTAATCCTTTTCCTTCACATTGTTTTTCTAAATAGTAAAGTTATCTTGATACCACATCTTTCTCTAAATTTAGGCAATTAATAATCACCATAGCATTGTTATGTACAGTCAGGTTCCCCAGATTTGCTGTATTCTGTTGATTTGTGTGTTATTGCTTTCTTTTTATAGAGCTAGCTATTGATACAAAACCATTTTATCACAACATAAATGCCTCATTATTTTAGCATTTCAGACTGCTTTTCTTGTGATGGTAACCATGGATTTCCTATTTCTTCATCTAGCCCAGTATCATGGTTCTGAGAAAGATCGGAGGAGAACGGTCCATGCTGGTGCCCACACAACATTCATAAAGGTTGGTGTTCTAGCCTGGAGTTCGACGGGTGCAGGAACGTTACCACTGTTTCTTTGTATGCATTTCTGGAGAGTTGGCGGTGAATGGAACGATTTTCCATGTGGAAATTTCATCCCCTGGAGAAACAGGAAGGGTAGACCTAGCCAGCAATGAACTCCCAAAGCCATCCAGGTAAGGGTTGCACGGATTCAGCAATGTGGAAATGCAGTGTGGCTGTATTAGCATTTGAGAGTCCCATTTTCAAAAGGGGGGTGGAGGAGTAGTTTCTTTTTTTTTTTTTATTGTCTTTTAGGGTATTAGTGTTCTAAGTATTTGATGTTCACTACTGTTGATCTGCAACTGTCTGTAGAGGCAGAAGTGAGTGACCTAATTATCCAGAGTGATGGGCAAGTGAGATCAGTGGATGTACTAATGGACCCGGTGCAGTTCTATGTATTGTAATAACCAACCAGTACCTAGCTGACCTTGTCATTGGAGGCATGGACAATATAGGACTACTTCTGAGACTTCTTGTGACTATTACAAAATATTGAGCGGGGACAACGTTTGCAAGTTCTTCTGTGAGGCAGATCAAGTGGCATTAACCAACAAAATTAGTTTCAAAACATATCCTGTACATTCGTGTATAGTATAAAAATCAAATTATATGCAGATGCCACTTGAACAAATTCACAGGTGCCAACAGTTACTGTGTCCTACTTTTACGATTCCTTTGTTTTTATATTGCTTGTTTAAATAGTGAACAAATGCACAGAAGGAATATTTACTATATGTTCCTGTCTTGGAATCTGTTTCTTGGTATGCTATTTCCCAGAAAGAACAAAGCTGTAGATTTATGCTGAATAGTAAATAAAAACCAATTGTCCTGATGACGGTAAGCAGCCTTAAAGAAATGTAGGTCTTTTTTAGCATTCAAAATAAAATGTAGATTGCTGTGTGTACAAACGGTTTCTTGTTTTATATTTAATGTGTTTTCTTTAAAGAATATTTTGATTCCCTTTCAGTGTTTCTATGTTTTATTTAACCTAACAATGAACTATTAACTAAAAATAAATGTTTTAATGAAAAAGCTTATAGTATGCTGCAGCCATACCATGATTGCACTTATATGGTATTAAACACATGAAAAGATTTTGGAAGATCCAAAACATTTCCCCTAAGAACAACTCTAATTGTTAATCTGACTTTTGTATGGGAAGAAGGTTTACTCTGAGTTGAAAAAGAATAACAGAGCTTGTGCATTGGCTTTAGGAGCCCTAGTGCATGTACCCTTCACACTCCTAAGCATCACATACAGCAGCAAAAGATGAACACACACACACCATGTACATCTGCTTGAAGAAATACACAAAACTGGTGCAGAACAGGTAGCAGCAGTACAAATTACATCAGATTACAAAAGGCCTTCACACGGATTACTCCATCTTGCATTAGATAACAGAAGATTACTTTACAGACCACTGTCAAAACAGAGTCTGAGTATCTTATAAGGAAATCCACAATCTTGCTGGCCTTATCATTAGGGCACAAATATTTAGTCCTATAAATAGATCTGCTATACGAATGTTGCTTGAGGGCAGAGATCCATACATTTCATTTAGGATGTAAACCCCTTTTCTCTGTGTGGAATTAGCAACCAAGATAAGAAATAATGGTAGGAAGTATCTCTGTGCTTTTTATTGTGATCATGTTTTCATATATTATTGGACTGTTCGGTGTTTTTAAGTGTGTGGCCAAGGATTTAAAAACCTTTATTTCTGAAAGTATCATGCCATGTCTTGCTGTGCTTTTATAAACCTTATGGTCAATATGTATTTTGTATGTGGTTATTGGCCCTGGCCGATGTTTAGTTTGTAGAAACAAATATTGCCTAATTATTGTAGCTATGCATTTAAGCGTCTTTTATTTATATACCTTTGTCTTGTATTAGTTTAACAGCCTAACCTGTCTAAATACACTTTATTTTAAACTGAATCAATTTCAGAAGGTAAATACTGGGATTAGTTTACTCTGTACTAGTTAAAATAAGACTACTATAAAATGAGTTTGTGACCTTGTATTGGCCTGTAAAAGAGACTACTCGGATTACTTTATCCCTCATTATATAACAGAATGGTATTGTAATCTTTACTTTGCATTAAATTACTGACATTGATTGCATTGCCCTGAATAAGGTTACAAATTGGTTACTGTGGTTGCCTACCATCAGTTAAATTTGAGCAGATTACTATGATTGCAATAGTAGTATTGGATTCCAATTAGAGATTACTCCAATATCTTTATCTTTTATTGGATTAATAAGTATTACTTTGACTGCTTTAATGTCCATTACAGAGCAGCAGGAAGTACTCTGACTACTTTACTGTGCAGTCATTTGTTGACATTTTACTTTACTTACTTTACAATGAGTTAGTATAATTTCTATTATGTTTATTTTGTACTGGATTTTAGAAGTAGATGGCCATAACTGCTTTACTCTGCATTAGATCGCAGAAGAATGCTCTGATTATTTTGTCCTGCTTTGAATTCCAGAAAACTATTCTGATTACTTTACCCACTACTGAATTTCTGAGTGAGATTATTCTGATTGCAGAAGGAAATCGTTTACCCTTAATGTGTCAGAAAAGGAAGAAAAAAATCGATTGCTTTTATTTACCTTGCCATACATTTAAAGGATAAGAATTGATTGTTCTTATTATGCCACAAAGCGTTTCCATTCAAGAAGATAGCCCCCTGATTACTTTACCCTGCACTGGATTATAGAATGAGATTACTGGTGTTCAATTACTCTGCATTTGGTTGTTAAAAAATAATGTTATTTGTTCACCTAGGATCTAATTACAGAAGATTACACTAATTACTTTATTTGCATCCTGCAAATTACAGAATGGGATTGTACTGACTTGCATTAGAAAATGATACTTTATTCTGATTATTAATGTGCATTAGATTGCAGAAGTTAATTGCTTTATACTGTATTAGAATTAGTGACAAGATTGCTTTGATCACTTTGCTGCCGTATTACTGAATTATATAAGGAAATACCTTTAATTATGCCACTGTGCTTAGATCATGTGAGGAGATAACTCAGATTACTTTACCTATGTAGATAATGCCAAGAACATACCAGGGAATACCCAATTCCAGTTGTCTCCACCACACTTAATTCCCATGTGCCAGAATATATACAGTCCATGCCAAATTAATGATAAGCACCCCTACTCCACCAGTTAGATACAGCGTATGAATGAAGTAAAATACACCCAGGCAATCATCCCATGATACAATATTAGTGTTGAACACAAAACACCTGCAAAGAAGGCTTTAACAATTAATAAGGCTTTATTAAATATTAATCTTGCTTCCTTTAACAGGATGAGCAATATTCCCTTATTTTCACCGAGCTATTCAAGATCAGTTGTTGATTTCGGGAGTCAGCAGTATGTGGTAGTATGCGTATGACACTGCCTCTTCCCATACGCACCAAGGCCATTTCCTCCCCCGCTATCTTCTACCACTCTTGCAGTTGCGTTTGTGAGAATCTGACTACCATCTTGGATTATTTTGGGTCCTATGAGAGATCGGACTTGCAGATGTACCGTTGAGTGGGGAGTTATGTGGAGGACCTCCCAGAACTGCACTGTGCTCTGCCATGTCGCTTGACAAATTATCTGCATCAGTGTTGAATGCTTGTGCCTTCTTACCAAGGAAGCTATGCCTAAAGAGGAGTATCTGTTTCAAACGGCGGCTAACACAGATTTGGGTTTGTGGATTAAAAACATGTTGTTTTTCTTGGAAGCCATAGATTGCACTGGCCCTGTATGAGCAAGTCATATATGTGCTTTGCCTAGCAGTCTGGTTACCTTAGGGAAACAGACTGCTTCTCTGCATGTTTAGGGCACATATTTGGACACAGCCTACAAAAATGTAATAGTCAGTGACCAAGAAGCATCTCTCATGTTGTTTCCCTTGCTTTCATTTATCTGTCTGATTTACTGGTATTATTTTTAATTCTTTTTACATTTGTGTCCCACAAAAAGGGTTTACCTTTGTCCTTGCGTGAGACTTTGTGTGACAGTTTGTCCTGATATGATATTCCCCTTCCATATTTTTTGTTCCCTAGCAGCGTTGCTAGTGATTGCCTCTACCTCATTCATTTAGAATCGCAACTGAGGTTGGAGCTTTCTATCAGTTGTTACAGACCAGAGTTGAAATAATCATAATTTCTGCTCAAATAATATCTGTGATCTAAACCTGGATTTAAACTAGATTTTCTTCGGCTCGTTTTTGCCATGCGATAAGTCAAGAGGCAGTAAAACTTGTCCGAAATGTTTTCTGGGCACCAAGATGTACCAAAGGTCTTAATTCAGTCTTAAATTGAGGCAGTTTCAGAGCTGCTTTCAGAGCTGCTACTCAGCTCAGCAACGAAGAGATTTCAATCATCAATTTTCAGGTTATTCCTTTAACTCTAGTCGAGAAAGAGCACTTCGACCATCATAAGTTGCTGGATATCATTCATTGTTCGATATTGTAATTGTTTCTAAAAGTATTGCGACTGGAAGGCTTAGAATTCAGATTATACTAAAAAAATATCTTTTGAAGATTCACGATCAGCATACATACCATAGCTTCAAACACTCAAACAAAAGACGCTTATGTAAAAGTCTAGATCCACAGAGGAGGAGAGTCTACCACCTTAACCAGAGGAGAATAAGTCATGGTATGATGTGGAAACACTAAATGACCCATAAACCATCAACTGAACAACATAAAGATACACACGATGAAGATTATGATGTAGCAGACTTTTAAGAGCTAATAAGGGAGGAGCATTAGGCTGAATCACCGTCCGAAGATCTAGATCATACACAATTAGGCTCTCACACACTGATGAGATTGGTACTTTATAATGCATTGATAGAGAGAGCCTATTTGTATATAGTTGTAGGAGAACTACTGGTGCTTCATGCTTTAGACACTTACCCTTCTGAAGAGGAGAAACCCATACCTTTAGATGTTACCAAAGGCTGTATAAATTGGAAAGATGCACACTTTTTACACCAGTTAGCAGTCATGTTACTGATATCTCTCCTAACCTCTGTCACGATTTCTTCATTGTATAATTAGAAACACCTAACTGAATGGTTTCACTATTATCTTTGACACAGTGGCTGAAGACAAGCCTCACATTTTGAGTGCTGATGACATCCCTAACCCTTATAAGAGTTAACTCATCTGCTCATTTATATGTGGTCAATAAAGTTCATTCATTGGCCACTTTTAAAATGAAATTAAGTAATGCCAAATTTTACTTTTACTTTAGCAACACATTATCATTGCAACATTTACACTAGTTAGTGACCCTTATCAACGGTAAACCCCCAACTAACCCCCCATTTTAAATAGCAAAGTTAGTCATTTAAAAACAAATCTGTTAATCCATAACACGCTTTAAAGCCCATTCTCTACCATGAAACACTGCATGCTGTCCATCCAAACCTATTCTTCCTCCGACTTTCAATAGAAATGTGCTTGCAGAATATCGTAATTATAATTAGGTTAACATTTGATAATCTGTTGATATTGTATGATCACTAGTTGTACAACTCTCTTAGATCATTCCTCTTTTTTCCATACTCACCTGCCCTGCCGTCCAAGAGCTAGATGTCCCCCACTCCCTTAAACCTCCTAGCCAAACTTAAATTAGCTTACTTTGCTGACAACTCTATCAATGCTGATAAAAGAAATTGCTGCCTTCCAAGCACAGCAATCCCTCAAATTGTCGGTTTGCTGCTTTCGCAAAATGTATTTTTCTCGTCATTAAAAACTGCCCTGATCACCAAAAGAGAGACCAGCTCCAACTCTCCTCTCCATCAGATGTCTCCAAAGATAGACCTGTTAGAAAACTCTTGCCTTGGCTAACCTTTTGCAAAATCTGTTATGTTGGCATCTCTCCTTGTATCAGACAAATATCAAAGATCCACCACAGAGTCTGAATTCTTGCAGTTTTGAGCATGCTTTGCTTTCTCTAGATCATGAAAGTGCCTGCCTTGTGCTACTCATGATCTGACCCTTTTAAGTCTTTGAAACCTACTACTTGTGTGCGATTGAGTGGGCTTCATTTCAGAATGATCTTAATTAGGACAGATTGGACTCTGCTGTCCAGTTCCACTTCTCAGCCTCCTATTCAACAACATGACCTAAGCAGCGTACTCTCGCCAATGCTATTAAAGTTCAAGAAGTCCTAGAATCCAGCATTTCAATGGCTAGAATGAGACTTCTGCCATCAATGACGTGAGAAAGGAGGTTGGACTTTTGAGTCATCCAAGATTGCATTGTGCTTTAGGCTGATGGTAAATTATAAAGAGTAAGGAAAAAAAGAAGGGATTACAAAGACAAATACCCTATTCTTGGCTCGGCATAAAAGAATGCAGTGATCGATCAGTGACAATACACTTCGTGTAGAGATCATAAGCTGACAGAGCTCCTTCACAGGCAACTAGCAAATCAAGCAAACACTAGTATTTGTTGGTCCCACGTATGACCAAGACTAAAGACATTTTGACTGGGTTGTAATGCCTTGACTAAAAGAAGAGGAGCATATAGTTTTAATGAAAAGACAATTACACTTGGGCCCTTGGAAATGTACAACACAAAAATATACACAGTAAACCATTCCACTAATATACTCCTCGAGAACAACTCAAGAATAAGGTATCGTTCTCCATAGCAAGCTTTAACGAAAGAGACATTATCCCTTTCACATGCCTGCATAAGGACCTCGGCCATTGGTTTCAGTATAGAAAATGCTGATCCACTTCAATAAAAAAAAATAAAAAAGGAAGGCATGAATTCATGACTTGTTTTTTAGCATGAGCACTAGTGTGCTAAAAAGTGGTTTGTTAAACAGTGGCGAGGTTAATATAAATGCACAAATATTACTATTCAGTAAAACAACACACTCCTACTTTATAATCAAATGTTTTCTCTGTAAGAAGCCAAAAATTCAAAGAAAAACATGCAATGAAAAGAAAGCATGCATACATGTCAAAGAAAAGAATCAGTGTGTGACATAATAAATACAATCTTTTTCCTAATATAGCCATTGTGAACACAAGATGACTTGCATGTTCCACTTCAACACAAACGAAGTTGTATAGTCTAGTACTCATCTGGGGGATGGGGACTTTTGTACTCTTTATGTTAACGTATATTGTTTATTTATTGTGTCTGCTTATAAAAATAAGCCATACAATATACTGTATACAATAATAAAATGTTCGTGATAAGCATAAATACAGTAAAATAAATATAATCTGGGAATCACATAGTTTTGGATGCAAGAAACACCAAAAACACTCGAGTGTAAAACTCTTCCTTGGCCATGCAATTGAAATGTCGTCAGGGGCCTAGGTAAAGTGCTCTGTGCAAGAAATTACGTGTTAAATGAGGTACGTTTTTACAACTTGGAAAGGGTGCAGTTAATAATGATATAACAACCATAAGTTACAACAATTAAGACACTTCAGAACTCCAGCATTATACTATCTAGTGCAATAATAGAATAAATATTAAAAAAAACAATAAATTGGCATCAGGCGTATAAACAGGAGACAACAAAGCCACCTAAAAATAATTGGGGTCTGCCTGGACTGTGCACTTGAAATAGCAGAGGGCCCAAGTAAAGTGCTTTGTGTAAGAAATTACAGGTTGTTTGAAATGTTTTCAACTGGAGGACTGCTTCAGAACTCAAACGTTAAGTTGTCTAATGCAAGGCCACGTAACTTTCCAAGCTTCATAGATAAATAAGGATACTGGGTCAAAAATAGTAGTAAAGTCTGCTCTTAAACATAAGTGCATTAAAAGAGGACGAAGGAATATCTTCCTTGCTGACAGAGAAAAGGAGCATAGCAGCATAACGTGTGTGAGAGTCTCAATGCCACCTAGCAAGTAGGGACAGGTGAAATCACCCCTGGAGGTCAACCAGTTTCGTATAAAGGACTTTACAGAGAGGCATCCTAGCTGAAATTTTATAAAACCGTGCTCTCTTAATCGGTGGAAATATATGATCAATATAGTTCTTGAAACCAAAAGCGGGTTTAATACCCCGCAGGATAATAGTTTTCCATGGTGCTCGTCGGAAATCAATGACCAGTAATTCCCCTTTAGTCTATACAGGGTTGAGGGAACCCGTGGCCTCCGGATTGGTCCAATATTCGTAGCAACCAATGGTGTTGGGGGATTGGCAATATGTTTGAGCTATGGTATCTTTTAAGAATGGCTTCTCTCCCAAAGTTCACGGATTGCTTTGAGATAGATCGATAAACTCTATTTGGACCAAAATTGGTACCAGAACAAAAGTGATTGTAGAGCAGTAATTACTTTGATGTTGTTCAAGCCCAACTCATGTCTAAGAGCTGCCATTAGGGTCCCAGCGGCAAGTAGTAACAAACGGCGTAGAAATTTATTTTTAATTTACTGGAGGCCTGCTGCCTTGCTGGGCTCCCAAATGTGATCTCCATATAAGCATGATGCAAGTGCTTTGGCTTGAATCGCTCATAGAGCTGGCTTGATCGCTCTTCGCCCAGCACTACTGCTGAAACTGAGGACAGCATTTGACTGTTTGGGTATGCTAATTTTGCTCTTTTTCTGCTGTTTGCACCAGGTTCAATTAGCGTCAAACATTATCCCTAGGTAATCATAGGAATCGATCTGTTCAAGTGGCTGGTTGTAGACTCTGAAGGAATTCTTCAAGCTGTGCTGAGAGTTGAGCTTCATATATTTGATTTTTGAAATGTTTATTTTAGGTTTCTTCTTGGAACAATATAATTGAAAACCTTTAAGAAGTTTGTGCATGGAAAGTTCAATGAAGGCCAATTGAACTGCGTCATTGGCAAATGGCAAGATTGCTCTTTGTAACTTATTGACCTTACCCCTGTTGATTCCAAACAGGGTATACAGTTTACTATTTAAATGTTACTTTCAAATTTAGCAGCAGCCATACTTTGATCACCCCTACTCTGTGTACAAGCCCTTCCTTGTCGTGCATTGCTAACCATCCCACCCATGTTTCCCCCATTTTTGGGCTGTGCCTTGAATAAATTAAAAGATTTATAAAGCGCAGCAGCCGTTCCAAATGAGCATCCCATCACTACAGAAAAAAGGCACATCCGCACAACTGACAAGTTAGAGAATAGAAAAACAGCCAGCTTTTCAACCTTTCCTAAATTGCATGTAATTGGTGGTATGGCAGAGTACAGGCAGTAAGTAATTCCAGGCCTTAGCCGCCAGAAAGGAAAAGGAACAACCTCCCTTCCGGGTATGCCGGATCCTGGATATCTTAAACTTATAGGAATCCAGTGTTGAAGACCGGGTTAATAAGGGCATTCGCTAGCAGACGAGGAGTGCACAGATCCTAAGCGGATCCGGATTTACCCCTAGGATTGGCTTGCGTAGACTCCTCTAAAGTGATATGTTTAAACTCCGCGAGGGTACAACTCACTTTCGGGGCAGATACTGTTGGCAGTTCCCCCTTAATATCATCTTCCTTGACCTAGAATTAATCTTCTACAGAGTTTAAAGGACCCAGAGGGCATGATCAGAGTTGCAGGACATAATGATGAACAGGCTGCTTGCTGTCACCTATCCAGCCCTTGCCCCATCTCCCTGCCTTTGTCTTCGCATCCAGCAAAACTGGCACTTACCGCACAGGAATTTCTCGAGTTCTGATTGGGCCTAGTTTTGCCACTGTTCCCCTTTTGCGCAGGCCTCTAGTGGTAGATCTGAAGAGATGTGCATTGCTTCAGACATGAGCAGTTGTTCATAAGAATGTTGTAACTACCTCGATCATGGTTTATTAGGTCTTGCCTAGCAAGTGCAGCGCATGCGCTGCTTCGCCTTGGCGAGACTATTGTTGTGGGTTTGGTGCGCGAAGGGAGACAAAACATGTGCGCGCCCGGGCAGCCGATGTGCACGCGCATGGCGTCTGCATCAGCTTGGGCCCGGACAGCACATGGGCACGTGCACGGCGTGTCTTTCAGCTTGTTAGGTCTCGCCTGCGTAAGCAGCGCATGCGCTGCTTCGCCTTTGTGAGATCTATATATCCCTCCCGCCACTCCACTCCCAGCATGACTCCCGAAAGAGTCTGTGTGTAGGGATGTAATGTACCGTAAAATAGGTGTGTGCGCCCAGATGGGTTAACCTTATGGGCTTTAAATTTTCATTTTTTGGGGGGAAGGGGGCGCTAACTGTGTGCTGCGGCCCAAGGGGCACCTGTAGGCTTTCGTGCGCCTACTCTTGCAATCCTAGGCGTGCACAGGGCCGATGACGGGGCGGTGTCGTGCGCGGCGCTGCCCGTGTCTCGCCGTGTGCTCCTCATTTGTTAGTGTCACACGGCATGAGCCCAGGCGCCCATGACGAGGCGCTAACATTTTAAAACCGACACAAGTTTCACCTTTTGGCGCTGAGATTGTTTTCGTTCGGTTCGTTAATTATACACAAACGGGGAGACGAAGGCGGCCTTGGAGGGGACTTTATTAAAATCACCGGCGCTGCCGACGTTCTTCAAATACCGTCTTCCTATATTTATCACATGAGGTGATAGGAGGCGCCGTGACTCCGAGAGGACTGGAAGGGCGAGGGACACAGGCGCTTAGAAACGAGAAAGTGGCACTACTAATTATGTTCAGTATTAGATAAAGTTGTGAACTTCATCCGGGAGGGACGTCACTTCCTAGTTGTTTAGGTAACGTGGCCTTACCGGTACCAAAAAGCAGCGGAGCTTGAAAGAGCAGTCTCTTCCCTGTCCGGGACCCTAATTCAGAGCTCCACGCAGCCTCAGCGCTGCACCTTCCCGTCCCACCTCCCTCTCTGGACCCCGCAGCCCCACGAACCTCCAGCCATGGCGGAGGCATCGCTGATCAACGACTCTGACCTACAGCTTCCAACGCATCTGCCCTGCTGCCGGCCTCCCCCGTGGGGACGGCGCTGGCCTACGGGAGCCTGATGATCATGGCGCTGCTGCCCATCTTCTACGGAGCCCTGCGGAGCGTGACCTGCGCCAACAGCAAGGTATGGAGCTTAGAGGGGTATGGTGTAGGTGGGAAGAGAGTGGACTAGCCATGTGTGTGCAGGATATAAATGAAGGGGCAGTCCAAAGATTGGGATGTGGGCAGAGTTAGCCAATGGAGAGAGAGGTTAGGGGGCAACCTGTGTGGTTACGGGAGGAATGGTGTGTGGGTTGAATCCGACCGTGCACACAACGTTTTTCAACTGTAATTGGGCTCATGGCGACTCTTAAGGTTAATGTATTGGAGGAAAGGGGTCATTCTTGAAGAAAAGAGAAGGTAGGGGATACACGAAGGCCAGAGAAGCCAGATTTAGAGACTGGCCAGAGAGAGTGGCAAATAAGCTTATATGAAAATTAAGTAGACGGGACTGAGGCGCCAATGTGGGCAGAATATGTCTCAGAATTGTGGTGTTTTTTGGTCCTAGTTGTTGCTAAAGCCATCTGCAAAAAACATCGAGCAAATGTCATGTTTTCCTCGTGTTTCGAAATCTAGTGCTTTTGCTTATTGCCCCCAAACATGCTTTTTCTGTGGTTTTGATCCGCTGCTGTTCTGTCCAAAAAAACCTTAAAGGGTCTCCCAGCGATGGGAAAAACAGTTTCCTTTACCCAGTCTTGCACCTCTAACATTCGCCAGCAACATGCATTCTAAAACGTTGCTGATGCTGTCTGTCTTGGTGTGAGATGTAATGTGACGCAAATAGTCACTTTTACACCAGCACCTCCTTTTTGAAACAACATTCACAGACAGGTCTAGAACGCCAATGTTTTGAATCTGATGATGTCTCGATTTGGCAAGGAAATGTGGACGAACCGGTTAACACTGAACACTGATTTTAATGTACTTGTGCAAATAGACATTTGCAGTGTGTTTATAGCTTTATATTGACCTTATTTAAGTGTTTGACCCCTCACAAAAACATACCCCTGATGTGGCTTAATTCTTAGTTTTAGAAAGCCAGAGGTGGGGATATAGCTTAGGTTATGATTTACCACGTGGAGGCGAGTGTCGGATTCGGCATCCATTTATATTTTGTACTATCAACCATTGAAATAAAATTAATGACTCAATAGTTGGCAAAATTCATTGGCACATAATATTTCCCCCACGAGAGGAGCACAGCGCTTCTAGTGGTAAGTCCTTCAAATTAGTGAACGTCCCTTAAGTCTTTGATACTTTCTTTCTTCAGGCATTGTAAGTGTATAACAAGTACCTAGGAGAAATACATCCACCTGTTTTCAGCACAAATGTATTTTGCTTCTGCTGAACTCAGATGTTTGTATAAACAATAGGATGTACTGTAGTAGGGTATAAATGTAAATACAAGAATACTATTTACATTATTTGGTAATATCCGCATGGGAGCAAGCCACTCATCTACACATGTCGCAGATTTTCAAAAGTTTCCTTTTCAAATAAAATGAGCTGTACCTTTTGCTGGTTTTTGGTCCTGGTATATGCTGGACTTATTCGTGGTGTTACTAGGCCTATAAGTGTCATCTTATCGGATAAAAAGCATATGCTGCTATAGCAAACCTCTGTGTCTACTGGATAAAAAGTACAGTCAATGCTTTGGGAAATTTCGATGGCTTTATTCCATAGCATGCATAAATTACACTTAAGCAATATCATGTTTACATTTCCGTCATTGCTTGATGTGTGTTCTATGGCCTTGCACAATAATAAGCATGAAGTGCATTGCTTAACAATATTCTATAAATATTTCCCAGTTATTGCTCTGTCGTGTTGCTTAACTAGGCACAAAACTAGGCCTCAGTTGACTCTTGAACAATGTTATAAGCCGGTAGGAAATCTGCCTTTTCTATATAGTCACCCCAGATTTTTCGTCTTTTGCTGGACCCTAGATTTGTGCTGGCTTTAGAACTCTGTGCTCTTTACCCCTGCTAACCAGAAATGGAGTCCCATTGCTCCCCCTTTAAACATACTTAAATTGGCTTATTCCTAATTGGCTCATTTAACTTTCCTGTAAGCCCCCAGTATATGGTGTAGAAAGTGTATTTAGGACCTGGAAGTTAAATGCTGCTTGTGGAGGGCAGCACCTGTTGTGCCATCCACTATAGTAGCTGGAGAAACATGGCTTCAGTCCTACCTTTTGTAGCCGGACTGCTGTAGTGGAAAACCTGCAGTGCAACCTGTTTGCATAACCCTTTGACAGGTAAAAATGCCCTTTTAAATGTAGTCCAGCTTGTGTAAGCCTGGTAGCCTGCAAGGTAGGTTGCATGGTATTTAAAACAAGCATTTGCAATGCAATAGGTCTCACATTTGCGAAAGTTTGATCTATTGGCATTGTAAATGACAATGCCTTTTATTTATGCGTTTGAAAACCTGCAAGCTGTGCGTAAACAAGCACTTTGTACTTATAGGCCATGCTTATGAGAAGCAAGGCTGGCAGTCTCTTTTACGGCCGCGCGTCACTTGCTCTCCCGCTCCTCCCCCCTCCCCCACCACAGAGCGCGTCTCGCACGGCCGCGCGCGGCCAATGCTTGTTTTATTTCGTTTTTGCGCGCGCGCGCAACTCCCGGTCGCGGCCGAAATTCTTGCTCGCAATCACTTTCGCGCGCACCATTTGCTTGTTTGAACACTTCTCGCCCTTTCCTTGCTGTTTTCTGTGCATCGCTCATTCTTTCATTACTTGTCACTTTTATGTGCATTTCTCAGTCTTTCTTTGCTACTTCACTGTGCATTACTCCTTCCTTCTTATTCCTTCTTTGCTGCTTTTCTGTGCGTTTCTCATTCTCTTTCTGCCACTTTCATGTGCTTATTTCATTATTCCGCAATCTTTCTTTGCTGCTTTTTGAACTTTTACACTGATTCTGTGCCGATCTGCCACTCTTTCTCATTCATTCTTTGCTGATCTTCTGTGCTTTTGCCTGTCATTCTTTAACATTTTTCTCTGCCCTTTTCACTCAATCCTTGCTGCTCTTGGCTTCTTTTAGTCTCAGCTCTTCTCTTCGAGTTTCGAACTCAATTGCTCTCTTAACTCCTCTTCTTCCTTTTTCTCACTCTTTTGCTCTTCTTCCTGCCCTTTTCCTGAATTGGCGACCTTCCCTGCTTCCTCTCCCAAGCCGCACTCCCTTCTCGGTTCCTGCCAGTTACTTAGCCCAACCCATTGCCCCAGAGACCCCCACTCCTAATTCATGTTCGCCGCAGCTTGGATGCACAGCCTGTATGCACCCCTCCCGTGCCCAGCGCCAGACCCCTTGCTTTCACTCCCATCACTGCTATGTCTCTGCTTCCCTCTCCTCACCCTGAACCTTGAATGCACCTTACAGTGCTGCTGCTACGCCTCGGTAGTCGACTGCGAAGGTGCCTTCCCCTGTTCCACCTGACACTTTTCCTGCACCTTCCCACACCTTCACACCACCCTCACATGCACCGCACACAACACTCACCTCTCCCTCGGCCACGCACACCTACACACCTCTCCCACCCCTCCCTGTTCTGCCTTCTCCTCAACAACACCTCCCTCAATAAACACGCTACTGAAATATGGGACCTGCTGCACGACCACACATTGAAACTGCTCTTCCTCACAGAAACCTGGCTGATTCTATCGACATTACCACACCTATTCCCCAGGCACAAGGTTATAAGACAGGACAGAATTAACAGACCCAGCGGAGGACATGTCATCGTTTTCAAAGAGCTCATCAAGTGTTCCACTGCCTCAGCTAGCACCAACAGCACTGATGCTGGATGTGTTTATTGTGCCAAAATGGCTTCTTTTGTCATCTTCAATGCAAGATGGTGCACACTCTGAAATCCGTAAAAGTGCACTCTTAATGCTTTATTTTAATAAATATATTTAGGGTGATCACCAACCTCTAGTTCAGTGTGGACACTTTCTCCAGTCCTTGTCTTCTCTCTCTGTACGTCACACCTCTCTTTCAATAAACCTCAGTGCCCCACAGCACTTACCTCTCATGACCTCAACTTGCCACCTCTCTCCGATCCTACCTCTAGATCTCTAGCTCTCGGTCAGCTCTCTGCCCCTCTCTTCTCCTCAAGTGCCTCTCTCTCTCTCTCTCTACTTTCTCTTCTTTCTGCATCTTGCTGCTCTGTTTGCATCTCATCCCCCTTCATTTCTCTTCCAATTACTTCCCCTCCCTCTTAATTTCATCTCTTTATCTTACCCTTTCTATCATTTTGCCATCTATACCTTACCTTTCTCTACCTCTCGCATGCCTCTTTCTACCTCACCATTCTCTTTCATTTCTCTCTCTGCCTCACAACTCACTGCCTCATCTCTCTCTTCCCCACCTCTCATACACTATCTAGACTCTCAATTTACATCACCTATTGGCCTTCTATGTCTCTCTTTTTATTGTTGTCCTCTTTCCCTCGCCTTTCCCATTATTTTATTTCTTTCTCTCTACAATGCTCTCCCTACCTCTTCCACTCCATCTATCACTCCCTTTGCTTTCATCTCTTTCTATCTCCTTCACTGTTTCCGTTCACTCTCTCTGCTTCCAATGTCTCGCTCGTTTAATACATCTCTTACCTCTGTCTCTCTCTCTCCCTATTTCACCATTCTCTACTTCTCCCTCGCACTTACTCTGTATTAGCCTCATCTCTCTACCTCATCTGCACCTCTTTTTCTCTTTTTCTCTACTTCTCATATCTTTCTATTTTTCATCCCACCGGCTCTACCTGCCTCGCTACTTTGTTTACCTGACCTGTCATTCTGTGCTTCACCTTTCTATTTGTGCTATCTCATTATAACTCCTCTCTTCCTATCTTATTTCTCTCAAGACCTTGCCCCTCGGGTTGGCACCTTTCTTACCAGCCTACATTTAAAACTGCATGCCAGGCCTCTAAAAACAAGCATTGGCATAGTCAATAGGTCTCGCCTTTGGGACCTTATAAGTTTTTAGACATGCAACAGTTGATGTTATTGCACCAAGGATATTGTGCTGCATAACTAAATACTTATAAGGTCCCAAAAGCGAGACCTATTGGCTATGCCAATGCTTGGTTTTTCTCATGAAGTAGGATTTGCCTCTGTAGGCACTGGGTAGCTACATCAGCCACTCCTGACATTTGAGTGTAGACTGCTTGTGGGAGTAATGTCAGATAGTGCTTCATCCTGCAGCCAGCCTTGAATGGAAAGAGAAAAGACTGCCTGGCTTGAAAGCACATCTGTCTGTTCGGTCTGGCTTGATAGCGCACCTTGACCTTTTACCAATTCTTCATAGTATGGTCTTTGGTTCAATCCAGAGAAGCATTACTCTCTCATCTAATACTATTAGGTGTTTGGTGAATCATTCTGCCTTCCAGGAAGTGATTCATGAGTAATGTGTGGGGGAATATTTTACAACTGAAAGGTACACTCAATCATCTCGATATTTGTCACATTCCGTTCTTTATCTCATTCTGCATGCATTCTGTAAAAAAAGAATATATAAGGTACTACACACTAAATATGAAAACTGTTAAACCCGTGTCTACTCAGGGCCGTGATAGAAGCTAATGGCAACCCATAATTTACTTGGGATTCCTGTCGCGCGGGATAATTAATGTGAAGGCAATCATGGTGGCCCGTATGCTTTCACTGCGAGCATTGGGGGGGTCATCTGCAGAGGTGTTCAGGAGCCTGTGGGAGGTGCTGGAAACATCTCTAATAATCCTTTCTTCCTCGTCTGTGGAAGCAAGCGAGAGGGCCTGCCGTGGGCTGCGAGTGGGCGGGATGTAGGGACAGGAAGAAGGATGCCGTCTTACTCTGAGGACTAAAGCAGGCAGCTGCTGGCAGGAATAGGAAATTGAGAATAACGGCAAAAGTTAGTCTCTGAGAGTGAAGTTGAGAAAGCAGGGTGGGGTTTATTGGGGGGGGGTCTGAACCGAGACCGTGCCTGTAAGCCGACAGTTAGGGGAAGGTACTTGAAAGGGGTTTTCAAGCAGGCAGGTAGGGAAAGGCTGTGACAGTGCTGTGGAAGCAGGCTGGTGAGGCGGTGGCTGTTTGGAAGCAGCCCTGTCTTGAGGGCCGCAGGAGCTCTTTTGAGGCAGACTGAGGAGAAGTTGAGAGCAGTGTGGAAGCGGTCAGCAGAGCACGAGCTGCGCCTGTGGCCTGAAAGGAGGCAGATGATGAAGGATCAACAGGCTTTTGTAAGTAATAGAGGTGATAGATCTGGAGACAGGCAAGTCAGGAAGGGCCTGTGGTGAAGAGGCTTTGATGGGTCCAGAAGCGGGCAGCTACCTGGGCACGGATTTGACTTGTTTGTGCTCTATGGGGCTTCAAACTCAATTTAAGTAGTGAGGATCTAGGCAGTCTCACCTGCACTCCCACCGTATGCCCAATTTGAGGTGCTGTATTTTGTCTCTTGTCCTATGCTCGTTTTGCATGGCTGATATAAAGCAGAAGACGTATGACAAGCACTATGCCGCTGCCTCTATTGCTGTAACCCTTGTCTCCAAGTTTCTAATGTAGAACTTTTGATCATATGATGCTTTGAGCCAATTTGTTATTAAATGTTTGATAATGGCCCAAAAGAACAATGAACGCTCAAGAATTTCAATTCTTTGCACGAAGTTCACAGCTTTTTACCTCTTCTACCCTTTCGCTATCCTTCTCAATCCAAAGAACTGACTAACATAGCCTCCACTCAAATTACTTTCATGTTTTCACTATACTAATTCACCACTAATCCTTAAGAGTTCCGAAGTAGTGTGCTACTCACCAAAAAAGCACTTCAACACCCCATCAGGGGTAGCAAGCGCTATATAAATGCAAACCTTTTCCCCTTCTCTATCCCTCCACTATCGTTCTCGATCCAAATAACTGACAAACATATCCACCACTCAAATTACTTTCATATTTTCACTATACTAATTCACCACTAATCCTTTATGGGTTTCGGAGTAGTGTGCTACTCGCCGGAAAAGCGCTTCAATGCCTCGTCAGGGTAGTAAGCACTATATAAATGCAATTACAATATAATACAATACATACACCCACTCCCACACAACCACTCACAAACCCATTCACAAACTCATACAAGTTCTCACACATCCACTCACTGATTCATAAAGCCACTCACACATCCATTCACCCATACAGCCACTCACATAATCACAAACTCACCCATACAGCCACTCACATAACCACTAGCTCACCCATATGGCCACTAACATAATCACTAACTAACCCATACAGCCACTCACATAATCACTAACTCACCCATACAGCCACTCACATAATCACTAACTCACCCATACAGCCACTCACATAACCACTAACTCACCCATACAGCCACTTACATAACCACTCACTCATCAATACAGCTACTCACAAATCCAGACACACCCACTAACACACCCACTAACACACCCACTAACACACCCACTAACACACCCACTAACACACCCACTAACACACCCACTAACACACCCACTAACACACCCACTAACACACCCACTAACACACCCACTCACACACCCACTCACACACCCACTCACACACCCACTCACACACCCACTCACACACCCACTCACACACCCACTCACACACCCACTCACACCCCCACTCACACTCACACCCCCTCTCACACTCACACCCCCTCTCACACTCACACCCCCTCTCACACTCACACCCCCACTCACACACACACCCCCACTCACACACACACCCCCACTCACACACACACCCCCACTCACACACACACCCCCACTCACACACCCCCACTCACACACCCCCACTCACACACTCCCACTCACACACACCCCCACTCACACACCCCCACTCACACACACCCACTCACACACACCCACTCACACACACACACTCACACACTCACACACTCACACTCACACACACACACACTCACACACTCACACACTCACACTCACACACTCACACTCACACACTCACACACTCACACACACACACACACTCACACACACACACACTCACACACACACACACTCACACACACTCACACACACACACACTCACACACACCCACACACACACACACCCACACACCCACACACACACACACACACACACCCACACCCACACACACACCCACACACCCACACACCCAAACACACACACCCACACCCACACTCACACACCCACACTCACACACCCACACTCACACACACCCACACTCACACACACACACCCACACACACCCACACACACACACCCACACCCACCCACACACACTAATACACCCATACAGCCACTCACACACTGAGTCAGTCACCCATAGACGTACTAACACACCCACTCACTTACTCATACAGATACTAACACGTCAGTGATTGTATAGGTGAGTGAGTACAAGCACACACTCACCCATATAGCCACTCACACACCCCATCACTCGCCTATACAGCCTTTCACATACCCACTTACCCATTGACACCCACTCACCCAACCACACACAGTCACTCGCTCACCCGTACAGCCACTCTCATTCAACCACTCACACACCCATAGAGCCACTCACACACAGTCACACAGCCACTCACATAATGTGTGTTACAAATAGTATTACTCTTTAGCAGTACACAAACTATACTTATTTATATTTTGTAGCATCTTAGTATATATCTATAACACTCAAAAACGTTTAGAAAACACTCACTCTCACTGGATGATGTAATCAGTGATGTTGTCAGTGATGCCATCAGTGATGTCACCAACCATGCCATGAATTATGTAATATGTGAGGTGGCGCCCCCCTTCTAGATCTTGTAATGTGAGAGTAAGGTAAACATGAACGTAAAGGCCAATTAACACACAGCGTCTACTTTGAAGTGCCTGTTGGAACAAATACCCGCGCGGAGTGGTTAACCGCTTTGAGTATGGAAACAGCACTGAATTGAACTTGTGCACAACAGATTGGAAGTTACTGAGGGGCACACGGGGCTGTGTGCTGGAACAGGAGATTGTTGCTGGGTTGGGGGGTAGTTGCGCCCCTCTACTTGGTAGTTTGAGATCACCATTTGGCGACTGAAGCTTCTGGGCCACTCTAAGTCCCCCCTGATGAGGACAATCCGACAAAACACAACCGCAGCTCACTTTTGAGGCCCGCCACGCCACCAGAACACCCCAGAGTGAGCCAGCATCTCAAGATAAGGACATAGCAGCCCCAATACACCAACACTGGAAGCCACCTTATAGGCCATGCAGCAGTGTCTGCAGTCCATTGGTGGTAAGATAGACACACTGAACCCGCGTATGGATAGCCTCACTATGAAGCTTGATAAACAAACAGCACGTTTGACGGTTGCTGAACAGCGAATTTTGACAACTGAGGATGATCTTCAAGCAATAAACACCAAATGCTTAAAAATGGACAAGGTGCTAGCAGTAATACAAGCAAAGGGTGAAGATTTGTAGTCCAGGGGTAGAAGGAACAACCTGCGCATAACGGGGATTCCGGAATCAATCAACACGGGCAAAATGGAGCTGTATGTAGAAACCCTCCTCCCAGACATTTTTGGGCATGAGAATCTCTCTTAAATGCTAGTGATGGAGAGGGCACACTGCTCGCTGATGCCCAGACCGCAGCCGGGCACCCCTCCGTGCCCAATAGTGGCCAAATTGCTGAATTCTAGATACCTAGATGCAGTTCTCCACATGTCAAGAGAGAAGCAAAACATAAACTACCAGGGAAACACGGTGGTGTTCTTCCCAGACTAGATGGCATCTGTCCAAACAACCCATAAGAAATTTCTTCCTGAGGAGAAAATAAAAAGCTACAGAAAGCAGAGGTAACTTATGTGATGTTGTATGGCCCGTCTCAGAGTGGAACACCAATGAGCCACGAAAATATTTACAATGCGTAAAGCAGCAATGGACTTTGCCAAAAAGATCTTTTCTTGAAACGGACACAGAGGAACAATGACAAACTGGTTCTATGGTAAAAAGGTCAACCCAACTCATCACTCTCTACTACATCTGCAGTTTAAGAAGCCCATGCGGAGAATATTCACTGCAAGAAAATTAATGCAGCCTCATCGAGTCTGCTGGGGTGCCTGGGACGGAGAGGGGGGGGACGCAGTAAGATCCGAGCCCTAGTCTCTTTCCTCTTGCCCTCTCTCCCCCGGAGATCCATCACAGACCATGAATTTCCTGCCCTGGTGACAAACTTACTACCTTGTGTGGCCCCTGTTTGCTAGCTCCACGAGCCCTTGTCCCTTATTCCCAGCAGCAGGTGTGGAGCTGTGGAACAACATGAGACTCTCTGCCACTCCTGTACAACAGGTGGGACCCATGAGGGTGCACCCCGTATGTGTTTATGCTATGGTTTGCAAGCACGTGCTGGAGCTTATATAGTTCTATATGCAATTGTATGTTGCTTTTTTCTATACAAAGGGACAGACTTTGGCATAATTGGGATGCCGAAGTGGGTGGGGGGTAGAGGGTTTGTTTTCTCTTTTTGTTGCCACATTGTCAACGACACCGTCAAATACGTTGAACACTGTCCCGCCTCACACTTCTGGCATTACAACATGAATCATGTTTGCATTGTGTCACCATGACCCGGCGCATAACCCTGCTGACCTGGAACGTGGGAGGGTTAAATAATCCTTGGAAAACACGGCAGGTACTGGTGTACCTAGATAGGCACCGGTGTACCTAGATAGGCACCATGTGCAAATAGCACTTCTGCACACCTGACAAAAAGCACAGAAGATAGGGTGGGAGCCCGCTGGGCTCCAGTCAGACTCTTATCCCCCTACTCATCAAATTTGAGAGGATTACTGATCGTAATCAAAAAAGTGGTACCATTCTCTGTGGTCAATGTTTACGGCCCCAACATAGATGACTCCGCTTTCTACACGCAACTATGGAACCGACTCCACTCACTGCGTCCAATCCACCATCATTTGGGATGGGAACTTAAACACGCACCTCGATTCATTAGACAAATTGATGCAAGGGGATGGACATGTTAGGCAGGCAGGCAGCCAAGATATTAAGGGAGGGCATGGCGGAGTATGGGTTGGTGGATCTATGGCGGATACGACATCCCGACAAATGTGAGGGCACGTACGTCTTGACTGTCCATGGCTCGTGGTCCAGATTGGATTACTGGCTGGTGACTCATGAGGTGCACTCCTGGACATCCGAGGTGCGACACTTAGCAAAAAAGTTATCAGACCATGCTCCGGTGCGACTAATAGTATCCATACCCACATATATCCCTACACAGTTTACATGGAAATTCCATGCATCGGAATTGCTAGACCAACCATACAGAGAAAATATACGAACAGCTATTATAGAATACTTAGAAAAAAATGTAGGCTCAGTAGAGGGAATAGACACACTCTGGGAAGCCTTTAAAGTTACAATTTGCGGTATTTGCATTGGCATGTGCGCAGGTGTCCTCAGAGGCATCCAGACACAATTACACAAGATAGTACACACGCTACAAACGCTAGAAGGTGATTACGCCACTGACCCGGCTTAGCACGTTCGCGAAATGGCTGAGAGTGAAAGTCGTCATCTGTCTAGATGGCATGTGGTGAGGGTTTATGGCGAGGGTGGCAGACTGGACCACACTGTAGCGGCACGTCTAAAACCCAGCTGGGCACCAGGCCATGTGGAAAAATCATGTCCTCCAATGGCGAGATTAAATATAACATGCCAGAAATACCATCCGCCGTCGCTGATTTTTATGCAGGATTATATGCCACCAAGGGCTCTGCCACAGTAGCTGAAACGTTGGAGTACCTACAGGATGTGGCTATCCCCTGACCAGCATGAGTACCTAGTACAGCCAATCACGGACCAGGAAATTCGAGTAGCTATGCGGTTGTTGCCTAATGGCAAAGCACCAGGTCAGGATAGATTGACAAGCGAATTCTACAAAGAATGCGCCGACCTTCTTTTAGCTCATCTTCATAAGTTATATTAAGAGGGCTACATAAAAAAAACTCTTCCCCCCCTCCGCGAGGCCCTCATAATCACACTGTTGAAACCAGATACATCTCCTGAATGCTGCGAATAATATCGACCGCTATTGCTAATAAACATAGATGCCAAAATATTAGCAAAAATCCTGGCCTCTAGTCTGCAACCACTAATGACGAATCTGGTCTTGCCAAATCAATCCGGATTTTTCCCACCCGATCCACGACACATAATTTGAGAACACGATTTGCCTTATTACATCAACTGAATACAGTCATGGAAGCCGCAGCGGTACTACTAGACGCTTCTAAGACTTTTGACTCCATTGAATGGGACTATTTGTTTGTCATACTAAGTCGCATGGGAATACCTGAGGCTTTTTTGCAATGGGTGTGATTGCTTTATACTAGCCCGGTTGCAAGAGTGCGAGTCAATGGCCACATGTCAGACCTGCAGGGGAATGCAGCAAGGCTGTCCCCTGTCCCCAATTTTGTTCATGCTTGCGCTAGAACCTCTGGCGTGTGTGATATGGCAAAGGCATGCGTCAGCGTAGTGCTTTGGATTGCACCCCATTAGTGTGTCTCTAAATGCGGATGATATTGTGGTGTACATCCATAATCCTACTAACCACTTAGCACCTATACTCTGGGAATATACACGCTTTGAGTGGAACTCGGGCCTAAGTATTAATTGGGCGAAATCAGTGGTACTCTCACTGACACTATGCGCACAGCCAATCCAGCTGGACTTCCCTTTACAATGGAGTAGCGACTCCGTAAAATATTTAGGAATCTGAATCCACAGAGACCCCACCCAAGTAATCCGCGAGAACTACGGCATGGCTGTGGCGAAATTGGAAGATCCGGTAGCCAGATGGTCCCGTATGCCGTTTTCCCTGGCAGATAGAGTGGCTATAATGAAGATGGTAGTACTTTATACTTATTTACTAATATCCCCATTTCACTACCACAACACTTCTGGTCACATATGGTCACATATGATCACACTGGCTTGGACAGGAAAACAACCCAGGATTAGTAGGGACGTTATGACACTCCCATATGCACATGGAGGTTTTGGCGCGCCAGACCTCTACCACCACTACCTTTGTGCCTGGGTGCAATTTGTGCATTATTGGTATAATGTACATACATACACCCCGCACCTAGCAGTAGAGGCGGATGACGCCTGCCCCATTCCCGGTAGTGCCATTTTGCCACATAGACGTATAGGCATCCCCAGGGGGGAAATCAATACTATTGACTGCACCACACATGCATGGCAAACACTGGGAGCTAGAGCTGGAAAGCTGCCATTATACGCGCCTACATTACCACTGCGATTCCACCCGGACATTTCGGTCACACATGAAACAGGAGCACTAGCTATGACAGACAAAGCTGGAATAAAGACCATGGAGTGTGTCTACCCAGAGGGATGCTTTATCACTCTGGAACAGACTCTGTGCACACAACACCAGTTGACACTATGGGCATTCACAAACCATCGCCTTGAAACAGCCATGAAGAAGCTATACCCCACATTTCCACAGGCGCCCCCCGCACTAGATGCACTTCACCTATTGCTCATAACCCCCATGTGCAGAAAGCTTATCACAAGATTAAACAATACAGCACAAGCCAATAGGCAATCTCCACCAAATGCGCCCATGGAAAAATGCCTAACGGTACCATAACGGGTCTGCTCACGCCCAATTGCAATCTGCGAATTATTCACTTCAAGTACCTTCAGCAGATGTACTACACCCCAGCCATATTGTTCAGTTACGGGCTGCGTGGGGATTCAAATCGCACCCACTGCTAGGGGATGGACACAGATTTTGTACATCTGGCCTGGCTTTGCACGGCAATACAGCAGTTCTGGACAGAGGTGATGACTGCACTGTCCGCTATGGTATCAGAGCGGGTGGATTGCACTCCACATATGTCTTCTGGGTTTGATCAAACACCTCAGTCCGGGGAACCGGAAGATCTTAGCAGTGGCATTACTACTAGCAAAGCGTAGGGTAGCTATGGATTGGGGGGGGGACCTACCTGTAAAAAATGGCTACTAGACATGTCCTATTGCAAAGAACAGTTGGAAAAGTATGCGGAGGAACTGCCACCCCCGTCACGCCCTAGAGACATATGGCACCCACTTACAACCTACCTTATGTCTACTTCAGAAGTAGTGTAAATATGAGGTACGACGGTTGATACAAATGTTGATGCATAGATGACCTTAAATGTACTGATATTATTGCACAGTGGGAAAAACAAGCATAATGTGTGGGGACAGTGTGAATTGGCGGCATGTTTGTACCAATATACAAATGTATAGAACAGATGGTTGCCCTTGAGTGGTGGTCTCATCGAGTACTTCAACACTTCAATGCATGCGCCAAAAACAAGATGAGGGAAATGCATGCAATTCTACTCTGTGGACCCTGAAAGGGGATTACTGAAATGAAAACTGGAAAACAATGAAAGTGGGCTTGAAGTGACGAGTAAAGGACATTGTGATGCCAGATTCAGCTAATGCACTTGTGAGATCTTGATATTGATTGTAACTGTAAGAGCCTGCATGGTTGCAAAACGATAATAATTGGCAAACCATTATTACGACGTTTATGTCTCTTGCACGTGTTGTTTTTTTATTTCATCTCTTTCATCAGGATTCGTATATTCGTGCTTGAATATTATCTAAGATAATAGACATCTTTTAAAAATCTTTTTTTCAGTAGCAAGCTCTAGGTCTGGAATTGAGCTTTCAAAGTGAGTGGGAGTAGTGCATAATTGTTATTAAGAATGAAGAGAGCTGCAACATGGCTGGCTCCCTTAGATCTTGCCAATGTAAGTTGAAAATCTCCAAGGAAAATATGGCTTCCCCAGGAGATTGAGTTATCTATTAGAAATTCAATTAGTTGCTTAAATAATGTTTTGGATCTCTAGTGGGTGATAGAGGATGTGTAATTTGGTGGGGATTGGGGTCAGTCATTTTGATGACCTTTGAAATACATTCAAATTAAGTGAATTTCTTGTTTTTGTAATCTCACTTTAATACAGACTTTGTGTATAATTGCTATAGCCATACCCCTGGCAGTTTTGTCTGTCTGATCATACTGTAGTGGAGTATTCCGGTGGGATAAAGAAAGATGGAGTACACATGAACATTAATGGTTGATGTTATTGGAGGTAAATTCGTTTTGGACGTTTTATCTCCACGTTCTTATATTTCCATAAAACGGGCTGTGGATGGCTGGGAAAGGGTTGTCAATATACATCTTGAAAGCTCTGCTAGGGTTGTGAGGAGGAAGCATGGTCTGTGCTCTGTGTAAGAATGGCAGGGTTGGCATTGGTAGGTACATTTATATTGGTAATGAGTAGTTGTCATCAGGCATGGTTGTGTCCTACTAGTATCTATAGATGGGGTGGTGGGCTTCTGGAAAGTAAGGTGAGCGTTGGTTGAATAAAGGATTTCTTGTGGGGTCTCTTGTTTTGGAGGGCCCCATGTTCAAAGTGGTATAAAAAGACGTGATGGCCTATTTGTACCTATTTCTCTGACTTTTCTGCAGGTTTCACAGCTCAGGACAATCTGAAGCAATATGGGGTTTTAGAGAAGCATGGCGAGTGGGTAGAGAGGAGACCACTAAGGTTTTACATATTAAGCACAGCCACGTTTAACTCAAAAAAGAGTTGGTGTAAAGTTTGTATGAAAAAGTGAAAAATACTTTTAGTAGAATGCAAACATATGAGAATTAAAGTGACTTTTCTGTTTTTGATAAATACACGTAAATGAATAGTTAATCCAAACCATAGACGACCTATGTTAACCATATTAAATCCTTGCTATTTGAATCCTATGTGCTTAACAAAATGCTTAAATATCCAGAGTTCTTACTTTTGGTTATTTCTGTAGTGTTTCTCACTTTTTCACTTCACAATACAACTTATGCTTTTTAATATATACAAATATATTGCTTTTCTTTCTCTTACATTCAAATTCTTCAACTACATGCAACATCTTCATCAAGAACAACTGTGAAACAACACCCTACTTTGGACTTTCACCATGTTCTGTCTGGGTTGGGGACATGGAGTATTTTGTAGGAGTTGGAGTATACTAATGTGTCCATTTGGACAGAGATCATGTTATGTTGAGTTTTTCTGGCGCTGATTTTTTGTGGGTGAGGAGGTAATTTGTGAAGTTGACTAGTTTCTCATGATTGCCTAAATAAGAGCTCCTCTGAATAAGGGTGATGGAGTTTGAAGATTATTTCTGCCACGATTGAGGTTGTGGCATTCTAATCCACTTATTCTCTTATATCTGAAAGAGACACGTTAGTGACAGATTCCTTACCTTAGAATATCCCCAGGCGTCAGGCTGGATCCGGAAAGTTTTTGCGTAGCAGTACCCTTGCGCGTCGGTAGGCGGCGTCGTGCGGCTCCCCGTCCGTCGTCGGCGTCGTGATCGCCGGGATGACGTCGCGGGCAGTACTTAGACGCCGCCCCTGCGCGCTGACGTCAGTTCTTCTTTTTCCGCGCCAGCAAGCGCAGATCCGGGAAGAGCAGTGCCCTGGTCATTTTTTGACCATACTTTTTGGTGAAATTTTTCACTGTTTTTCTCTCTCAAGGTGTCGTAGGGATGCCCGGTTTCAAACGTTGCGGCGCCTGTGCTCGGATGATGTCCGTCACCGACCCGCATTGGGAGTGTCTCTTCTGCCTCGGCCGAGGCCACGACACGGAGTCTTGTACCGACTGCCAGGCCCTCAACCCGAAAGCTTTGCGAGAGCGGTCTCGAAAGCTCCTCGAGGCCCGGCATTCGGCTCCGCGGAACCCCGGTCGCGTGAGAGGTCCAGGGGTCGATCGCGGAGTCCACACCGGTCGTCGGCATCGAAGTCTTCTTCGTCCGGTAAGTCGAAACACAAGAAGTCCAAAAGCATCATCGCTCTAGGACTTCGCCTCGCCGGTCTCGCGACTCGGCTGAGGCCCCTCCCGGCACCGTCCCCGCCCCGCGGCCCCGGACATGCCTGTGGAGTCGCCCCGCCATACCCGCCCTTCCCGGGTTCGGGGGCGGATCCGGCCAAAGTGCAGGAATTCCTGTCGGCCATGGCCCGCCTCTTCGGGCCTCCAGGCCCCTCCGGTGCGCCTTCGGGCCCCGCGGGCCCGGATGGGGTTGCTCCGGCGTCGCCGACGGCTCCGGCCCCGGCGTCGCCCGTGCCTCCAGCCTCGATGCCGGCTCCGGCCTCGATCCCGGCTCCACAACCCCCATCGACGCCGGTCGACCTAACGACACCTCCGCCGGCGCCGATGTCTCCGGTGCCGTTCTCGACGCCGCCCTGGGCTCCGGGCGGCGTCGTCCCCCAGTTCCTTCCGGCTCCGGACATGGACCCGGACCGACGTCGCTCGACGCCGGTTCCGGCGCCGATGGGACCTTGGGTCCCAAATGTCCCTCCTCCTCCTTATTTTGAACCAGAGGAGGACCAGGAGGACTGGGAGGGGTCTGATGACCCTTTGGCACGACAGTGTCAGTACGATGAGGACTGGACAGAGGGTCTAGGGGAGGCCAGTGGTCTGGATACTTCCCCTGACACTGGCATGCTGTCTCCTCCCGTGGCTACGGAGGAGGGAGCCAAATTTGCTACGGTGTTGCGTAGGGCAGCTGGGGCCTTACATCTCCAACTCCCTACTTTGACGGTCAAGCATAACATCTTGACAGAGGTGCTTCAGCCGGCGGCCTCCTCTGCGGAGACTGTGCTGCCGTTTAACGACGCCCTCACTGACGTTCTTTTGGGCGCCTGGTCCAAGCCCAACACAGGGGCTCCTGTGGATAGGAACGTGTCACGGCGCCATCGCCCAGCTCCGGGCGACCCCCTGTTTCTCTCTGTTCACCCCACTCCTGAGAGCTTGGTTGTCCAAGCCTCCGCTTCCCAAACCGCCTTCCCTACCGCTCCTCCGGATAGGGAATCCAAACGCCTGGATCAATTTGGGAAGAAGGGTTTTTCTTCCTCCAGTGCTGGCTTGCGGTCCGTTAACACCGCTTGTCTTTTGGGCCGATATACCCACTCCCTTTGGGATTCGGTGGCGGATGTTTTGCCCCAGTGTCCTGAGGAGGTCCAGACACTGCTTTCCCGCGCCATTGCGGAAGGAAGGGATGCAGCTAAATACACAATACATTGTGGCCTTGACACCGCCGACTCGCTGGGCAGGTCTATTGCAACGCCGGTGGCGCTCAGACGCCACGCCTGGCTGAGAACCACTGGTTTTTCAGGGGATGTCCAGAATACTCTCATGGACATGCCCTTTGATGGAGTCGGTCTTTTTGGGTCCAAAGCAGACCATGCGTTGGAGCGCTTTAAGGACTCACGGGCTACTGCCAAGTCCCTGGGCCTTTCTGCTACACGCCCTCCGCTGACTTCTGCTTTTCGCCCCTATCGTGGCCACGGTAGGGGCGCCCCTTCACGTCAGCAGCCCAGCCACCGGCCCGCGCAGCAGGCGCCTTCGCGTGGCCGAGGACGTGGATTCCGCCGTGGCGGATCGGGCAACCAGCGTGTGGGTCAGGCCACCACCTACAACCCGTCCGCGGCCTCCAAGCCCTCCTAGTCCCTCCTTTCAGGTGCACAGCACGCCAGTAGGGGGCAGGGTCCGCCATCACCTTCCCCACTGGCGTACCATCACCTCGGACAGGTGGGTCTTGGACATTGTCCGAAGGGGCTACTCCCTCCCCTTCGAGACCACCCCCCCAGCCATGCCACCTCAATTCCACTGCATGTCAGGGGATCACTTGGTTCTTCTACAGAAGGAAGTCACGGCCCTCTTGACCAAGAGGGCCATCGAGCGTGTTCCGACCCCAGAAGTAGGGTGTGGTTGCTACTCCCACTACTTTCTGGTGCCCAAAAAGGACAAGGAGGACATGCGTCCTATCTTGGACCTCCGGAACGTCAATCGCTTCCTCCGGAAGGAGAAGTTCAAGATGCTCACCCTAGCTCAGGTCTTGACTGCCCTCGACCCTGGAGACTGGTTGGTAGCGTTGGACTTGCAGGACGCATATTTCCACATCCCCGTCCTGCCGGCCCACCGGCGTTACCTTCGGTTCACGGTAGGCCCCGAGCATTTTCAGTTCACCGTGCTCCCCTTTGGCCTTACCAGTGCCCCTCGGGTGTTCACGAAAGTGTTGGCGGTGGTCGCAGCTCATCTGCGCCGGGCAGGGGTTTCAGTCTTCCCCTACCTCGACGACTGGTTGCTGAAGGCGGGCTCGTCCCAGGCAGTCGTCTCCCACCTCCAGACTACGGCCGAACTCCTGCACTCGCTGGGGTTCTCCATCAATGTGCCGAAGTCGCATCTGATTCCTTCTCCACAGCTCCTTTTCATCGGAGCAGTTCTGGACACGACGCAGTTTCGGGCCTATCCTCCCGAACGGCGAGTCCGGGATATTCAGGCTATGATTCCGAACTTTCAGCCTTTATCCTGGGTTTCGGTACGGATGACCCTGAGGCTGCTGGGCCTCATGGCCTCCTGCATCCTGCTGGTCAATCATGCCAGATGGCATATGCGGGCTCTGCAGTGGGACCTGAAGTTCCAGTGGGCGCAGCACCAGGGCAACCTGTCCGATCACGTCCAGATCTCGGAGGGGACTGCAAAACAGTTGCAGTGGTGGCTCTCGAACCGGCAATGGGTCATGGGCAGGTCCCTCTCCCTTCCCCAGCCAGAGCACACAGTTGTGACGGACGCGTCCCTTCTGGGATGGGGCGGTCACATGGGAGAGGCGGAGATCAGAGGCCTCTGGTCTCCGGCGGAGTCCCGGCTCCTTATCAACATTCTGGAGCTCCGGGCGATCCGACTTGCACTCAAGGCATTCCTTCCCTCTGTCAAAGGGAAGGTAGTGCAGGTGTTCACAGACAACACCACCGCCATGTGGTACTGCAACAAACAAGGCGGGGTGGGGTCTTGGACCCTTTGTCAGGAGGCTCTGCGCCTCTGGACATGGCTGGAACATCAGGGCATGTTCCTGATGGTTCAACACCTGGCAGGTTCCCTGAACGCCAGGGCGGACGAACTCAGCCGCAGGTGCATGATGGATCACGAATGGCGTCTGCACTCGGAAGTGGCGCAAGGACTCTTTCTACAATGGGGAGAGCCTTGGTTGGATCTATTCGCCACCGAAAAGAACGCGCAATGTCATCAGTTCTGCGCGTTGGAATTTCCAAGGCGGCACTCGCTCGGCGACGCTTTTCGTCACGAGTGGAGTTGCGGTCTGTTGTACGCCTTTCCGCCTATACCACTTCTACCCAGAGTGTTGAAGAAGATTCGGCACGACCGGGCCCAAGTCATTCTTGTGGCTCCGGACTGGGCTCGAAGAGTTTGGTATCCCGAGCTACTCAATATGAGCGTAGATCCCCCGATCCGTCTGCCTCTTCGGGAGGATCTTCTGTCACAGCAGCAGGGGACGGTCCTCCACCCGAACCTGTCCAGTCTACACCTGCTTGCGTGGAGATTGAGCGGCGGCAGTTGATTCCTTTCGACTTGCCTCCCGAAGTTTGTGATGTGATTCTGGCAGCCAGGCGTCCCTCCACTAAGGTGGTATACGCCTGCAGGTGGAACAAATTTGTGGCATGGTGCACAGCAAAGGCTGTGAATCCCCTTTCTGCCCCTCTTTCTGAGGTCCTTCTGTTCCTTCTTTCTCTGGCCCAACAGGGTTCTGCCCTGGGTACCATCAAGGGTTATCTTTGTGCTATCTCGGCCTTCCTCAGGCTCCCTGATCAGCCCTCCCTTTTCAAGTCCCCTGTTGTTAACAGGTTCTTAAAAGGCATTACACACCTCTTCCCTCCTGTTCCGATTGTAATGCCTCAGTGGGACTTGAACTTGGTTCTTACCTTTTTAATGTGCGCTCCCTTTGAGCCTCTACATAACTGTCCTCTTCGTCTTCTGACTCTGAAGACAGCCTTTCTGGTGGCCATCACCTCCGCTCGGCGGGTGAGTGAGCTCCAGGCTCTATCTTGCAAACCTCCCTTTCTGTCTGTTCATCCAGACAAGGTTGTTCTTCGGACGCGTCCATCCTTCTTGCCAAAGGTGGTTACTGCCTTCCACATTGGGCAGACCATCACTTTGCCTAGCTTCTTTCCGCCTCCGCATCCTTCCAGAGAGGAAGAGAGGCTCCACCGTCTGGACCCAAAACGTGCGCTCTCCTTCTATATCGACCGCACAAAACACTTCCGGGTGGATGACCAGCTCTTTGTTGGCTACGTGGGCGCCAAAAAGGTCGGGCGGTGCACAAGAGAACCATCTCCCGCTGGGTTACCTTGTGCATCAAGACCTGCTATTCTTTGGCTAAGAAGGAGCCTCCTGTTGGGCTGCGTGCCCATTCCACCAGGGCAACGGCTGCTACCACGGCCTTGGGCCGCGGTGTTCCGCTGCCGGTTATTTGTCAGGCAGCTACGTGGGCCTCGCTGCACACGTTTACAAAGCATTACTGCCTTGACAGTCAGGTCCGGAGGGACGGCTTCTTTGGCCGTTCTGTCCTCCAGGACTTCCTTGTCTGATCTTTGTTCGCAGACCCACCACCGGGGTTGGTATTGCTGGGGTATCTATTCTAAGGTAAGGAATCTGTCACTAACGTGTCTCTTTCAGATGCACAAGTTACTAACTTGTGTAACGATATATCTGTAAGAGACAGTAGTTAGTGACAGATTCCTACCGCCCACCCATCCTCCCCGTTCTGCGAACTGATTTCTAGGGTTAAGGACATCCCTTTCAGGGCCCTAGTATTTTTCAGACACCTATGTCAGCTTCTTGCATGGCTCTGCGTTCCTGGCGCGGAAAGCCGTGTACAGAACTGACGTCAGCGCGCAGGGGCGGCGTCTAAGTACTGCCCGCGACGTCATCCCGGCGATCACGACGCCGACGACGGACGCGGAGCCGCACGACGCCGCCTACCGACGCGCAAGGGTACTGCTACGCAAAAAACTTTCCGGATCCAGCCTGACGCCTGGGGATATTCTAAGGTAAGGAATCTGTCACTAACTACTGTCTCTTACAGATATATCGTTACACAAGTTAGTAACTTGTGCTTCTGTGTGTCTAAACAATAGCAGGCCTAATTCAGGTGAAGGATATTTCTGTCAGCTCCAGATACTACCTTTTTGTCACGAGAGAGAGGATGAAAGGAATCTACCATCTGTTAAAACTGAGGAAGTAATAAGACCACTGATTAGATTTTAGCAACAAGTATCAATCCTGAGTCTGGAGTCCATTCAAGACCAGTGCTTTGGAGCTCTGTGTGATGACTTGTCCAAGATACAAGATAGTGATGAGGAGCCTTGGGATACATTTGCAGTTGAGGAAGAGCGATTATTTGGAGCTACTGCTTTTGCAGAGACCTGAAAGTAATTTGTCTTCCAGTAGCAAGCAGTCATCTAGGACATGACATATCTTGTGTATCTCGCATGTTGGTGATTAATAGGTAAAGTTGCACAAGAGTGATGTATGAGTAGTATTGAAGATTATGGCTGTTCTTTAGGATGGCGCCTACGTTTTTGCATAGTACAGAGTACTTGTGTGATTTATTTTTTATTTTTTAATTCTACCTGTTACCTGGCAGTAGACGGTTAGGATGGGTTCCAGTTCAAGTTGCTGTGAGTAGTTCTGAAAATAAAAGGTTTAGGAGTGGTGAGAGGAGTTTTACACTGGTGGCACTTAAGAACGGTCCGAGAATGTCTTATGATTACCTGTGTTGAAGTGTTTCTTTTTTTTCTTCAAGTCTAATTGAACTGTGTGCAAGCATTTGTCATGGTTGTCTTCCAAACACCAACCTGATCTTAATAACATTTTCTATTGTGCGGTTATGGTAAAAACTGCACTAGTGGACTAGGAGGTGAAGGGGCTCATGGGTGGCAGGCTGTGGTGTGTTGGTAATTGGGCCCCTAGAGTCTGTTCTGGATTTTGGATATGGTGGGGGGTTTGGAACTAACCATGCAGTTGCTTGCGATTTTAGGTTTACATGGCTTTCTTGAGAAAATTTTAGACTGAGGCATGTTTAAGCAGGACTACGTTGATGCCTTCTTTGAAGGACTAGCTCATGAAGCGTTTCTGGTGCATTCTTCAAGGTGTTTGGTGAGAATTATATTGCTCAGCAAAGTGAAGTAATAAAGGATTTTGATAATGACTTCAGTAGTGGTAGTCCTTATGAGAAGAAGTATCTTGTGTTAGTGGTTTTCATGTAGAGTCTTGGTCTCCTTTGGGTGAGGTGGGCTATAGAGCTTGAGATTGAGGTATTCTAACTGATTTTGCAGTTTGGTTTCTTTCTTAATAAGCTGGATATGACATTGAAAAGTACGATTATTTTGAACAGTTAACAGGTGTTTTTAGTTGTGGTTATTAAAGAGGTGAGATGTCATTTTTGTGTGAAGATTGCTTTGGGGTGTTCTTTGCAACAAGTGTTTGTGTTGCTTGATATTTGCTTGGATTAAGTAATACCCCAGGTAAATCCAGCTGTTCAATTGTATTCTATAATGCTGTGAGCGCATTAGTGACAAAAAAGACATCTTTTTTTCCCTTGTGTCTAGCAGCTTGTAGAGGGATACCACCATGCCTCTGTTTTTTAGGTCTCGCCTGAGCCAGCGCATGCGCTGCTCTGGCGAGAGTTTTAGTAAGCGGGTTTTGGAAGTGCAAACAGTGGCTTTTGCTGGCGACCAGCTTGCGTTCACGCGCCATATGGCTTCCCTCGCCATCTGGACGCTCGCGATTACTTTCACTTGCGCGGCCGTGTCAGTTTCACGGCCGCGCGGCCAATGCTTGTTTAAAACGCTTCCGGAAGTGTGTGCGCTTTAGAAAATAAACAAATAGGTTTTTAAAGCGCGCGCACCCGAATCCTGAAGCGTTTAAACAAAGCCTTGTTTTCTAGCGATAATGTAGAGCGTGTGAGTGTTTAAAATGATTATTTTTAATTTAACTGTTGAAATGAGCATTGTGTTTGACTTTTCTTTTTTGTATTTATCTTACGCGCGATAACAAGCGCACACTAACTTATCCATACAAAAGGAAGCTTTTCAAAATGCTTCGAAAACACACACGTGTCATTAAAGGCTTGCTTCTCTTTTCTCTTCTGTAAATTCCGCCCGGCACTAGCTTGGCGAGTCTACTCATCTGGGCTATTCTTTGCAATGTGACTTTTACCTCCAAACCAGTCGAGTCCCCGCACACAGCCCGTCCTTATCACCATTTGAGGTCGGGCGGGCGGAAGTCTCAGATCCTCTTCCAAGGCTTGGTGCCAGCCACGCTTCTTCAGAATGGAAGCAGAAATATTACACGGCACATCCCTGGTGCCCAAAAACGATGCAGGCTACACTGCATGGTTTTAAAGTCACACTGCACGATGCAGAGAATACACATGTATTTAATGTATTCATTTCTTAATATAGCGCAGTATACCCATGTGCAGCTCCAGCAGGGTGACCAGTTGTGCCGGAATTTGCCAATTCAGAATGGGACGTTGCCAATTTCATAATGCATTTTAATATGTAACACGTCATGCCCCGCTTATGCCATTCTAGGCGCTGTAACTAACAGGTGATGCTTCTGCCCAATTTAATGGTACTCAATTCACCGACCGCGGACAGTAATAAAGAGCATGTGTGTATGTGGTTAAGAGTGAGACAAACTGCTCTAATGCCAGCTTCCAGTGGCGTAATGTGAGAGGAAGTTGCCACACCTTCCCTCTCAGACACCCCCCCCCACAATTAACAAGCATTGGCATAGCCAATAGGTCTCTCCTTTGGGACCTTATACGTGTTTAGCCATGCAACAGATGATGTTGTTGCACCAAGGATATTGTACTGCATAACTAAATACTTATAAGGTTCCAAAGGCGAGACCTATTGGCTATGCCAATGCTTGTTTAACAGTATGCCTGGTAGAAAGTGTGATAGATCTTTGCTCAAGTTGTCATGACGGAGCGGGACAGTTTGTTACAAAATTCCCTCTGGGAATGTGGTGAATATAGTGTTTTCCAGGGTGATCCACTGTGTGGTTAAAGTTTCTGTATTTTTGGGAGATTGATAGGGAAGTTATTTGAATTGGTAGCACCTTCTGGTGAGAGTGTGGTATTTTCTATTGAAAGATTAGCTCTAGAATAGAGCAAGGAGTGGTAAGTCATTTACTTGTTAATGTAAATGTAATGGTCGAACCTTACTACTGCAGGAAGTTTCTTGTGGACCTTGTAGGAGGTAGCCAGGTCTGGAAAAAAACTGTCCCATATAATGTGTTTGGGAATGAAATCTGGGAATAGGGTTAGAATGTTTTTTGGTCAGATGGGGGGAGAGAAGAAAGAAGGTTTTGTAGGGGGCCCATCTGGAGTTGGAGAGTAAGTTTCAACATGAATGCCAGTGTTGAGTAAAGTATAGATTTGATGAGATTATGTCCCGACTGTCATCAAATGGTACATAAACCTGCTGAAAGGTACAATGTGTGATGAAATCTCAGCTCTCACTGTGCCTGACCTCCCAGATCACCTCTTCATTTTTGGGTAGCCGTTTGGATTTCATCATGTAGGAATGAGAAGCTGTCCTCTTTCCCTCTGTTGTTTTGCCAGTTGTCTTCCTCCCCGTTGCTGTAATATGCACATCGTTGTGCATTGCACGGAAGAATCCTGAAATAGATTTGTCATGTGAACCTGAAGTCAAACGACCAGGGAATTGTTGTTTACTTTTCCCTAATGCGGCAGGTTGTTTGTATGGCACCAGCTGTTCCTGTTTCTGCTTGCTGATTTTATTCCTCTCGCCTGACCTTTAGTCTTAGTTCAAACCAACCCTTAAATTATAACCCTTGTCAAACCAAGCGGAGTTTAGCAAATAAAGGCATGGGTTTGCATTCTGCTATCTTTATTTATTGACAAATTTAATCTAGTTCAAACCCGGGAATGGCTACTATACAGGCAGAGATATAGAAAAAACAACAGTGATTGCATCACTTGCATTGGCATGGAATCTGGTTTGGTAAATTGGGTTAAGAACTGGTCACAGTGCAATGGAAAGGATGACGAGTGGGATGCCTATGAGAAAAGTCTCGATATTGTAAATGTGTACATACACTTAAGGTAGGGTGACCAGATTTTGAGAATCAAAAATCGGGGCACAGGCGAGGTCATACATTAAAAGTAGGACTAAAGCTTTTTGTCATACTTCTATATCTGTCCCGTCCCATTTCTTATGTAACCTTGTTTGCATATGTGTGTGTATATATGTGCGTGTGTATATATATATATATATAAATATATGTGTGTGTGTGTGTGTGTATATATATGTGCGTGTGTATATATGTGTGTATATATATATATGTGTATGTATATATACACACACATACATACACACATTTGCAAGCCTAGCATATATGTATGCTAGGCTTACATTTGCAAGCCTAGCATATATGTATGCTAGGCTTGCAAATGTGTGTGTGTGTGTGTTTGTATGTGTATGTGTATATATATATATATATATGTGTGTTTGTATATATATTTATGTGTGTGTGTATATAATATTACACACACATTTACAAGGCTACCTTTACATAACATTAGCTATGGAAGGACCTTCGCCCTGCGCACCCTCCACCCCACTCTGTCTTTCTACTTGTAGCAGGCAGTGAACCTCCTCTTATGCTGCCTGGCAGAAAAAGATAAATTACTTACATTATTTGTTTTCAGAGGCCTGTGAAAAGAAGGCAATACTCTTTTTATTCTGCTTCTCAGGATGACCTGACTTTTGTCCCAAAAACCGGGACATGTATTTAAAATGACCAAAAACGTCGGGACACGAGGACAGTCCTCTGAAAACCGGAACTGACAAGGGAAATCGGGGACGTCTGGTCACCCTAACTTGAAATCGGAATGATAGGCAAGATATGTAATGTCAACAGTTTGAAGCAAATCGGCTATTGAATAGTAAGAGCCTACTGCTGTTAAAAAGAAAGAGTTTTACAGCCTTTGTGCAACAGAAAAGACTCAATGACGGGTGTTTTACGGTTGGTATACCTATCACTCCAGCACTCAGACAAGGCCACCACCATCTCAGTACTAGCTACTCAGCTGATCCTTGTTTTGGTCTGGGAATTTAGGAACCCAATTTACACAGAGTTGAGAAACAGGATCTTGATAGTGCTCATATTCCTGAGTGGCCTGTCTCCAGAGGGTGAATCAATTACAAAATCTCAGCTCTGATGGAAGCCACTGCAGGTTCTTCAAACGGCTGAACAGATATGCCGTTTTAGCTTCGTTATCAGCTGCCTGCTAATCCCCAGGTCATGGAAGGCCACTGTAAAAAGTATCTGCATCTTCTGGTGTGGCTGCCTCTGAAAAATGACCTTCAATGACTTATAGGTACTTTAGAATCATTTTAAGTTGAGGTCTGTTGCCCCATATGCTATTCAACATGCCTCAAATGTTGCTGCAAATAGTGTAAGTGGAGCACTGTACTAAAACAGAACCTAATAAGAGAGGGAGGTGGCCTATTTTTACACCAAATGGGGCTGGGCCTGGAGAGAAACAGTATATACATGTATATCCCTATACTGAGAATTTTTAATTAAACTAGTTTATCTGAATACTGTATACACTTTAGAGCCAACACCTGTGTGTCTGTGCTCATTGACTTTGGTTCAGACCAATAGATTTTCAACAGTCGTCATTTTTTTTGGAGCTCCATTTTCCCAGCACCATAATGAAATTCACTCATTGATCATGATCTCTGCGTTTAATATCTTTGCCATAGGTTCAATTTCATTTATAGAAATTCATGTCATGATGAGACCCCATAACTAACTTAGCCAGGGCGAAACATGTTGACACTCTTGCTGAAGGAGGAAAACACACTGCAAATGAGAGGATAAACAGTTTAGCTTAATGTGCCAATGTTTAAATAAAATGTGTTAAGAGAAGAAGAATGTGTCTAAACTAAATTTAAAGTTAATTAGTTGCCCCAAAGTTGTTTTAAATATATGGACTGATAAATATGTAAATCATCAACGATAAGAAACCATTCAATGCATTTGTTTCCAGTTGCCATCCATAGTCGGTTATTGTTTTATGAATTACTTTTAAATAACACTTGCACAATCTCATTCAAGCACATAGTGGTTAAGTTACACTAACATTCCCAAAAATTGGTAATCTGAGAATTCCAAATAAGTTAAGTGAAGCCTATATAATTCATCAATGACCTTTGACGACAAATGAATATTTTCTCTTAACTGCTAGTGCTGTTAAAAATCTGTTGGTCTGAACCAAAGTCTATTATGGGCATAAACGTGTGTATGGGCGTTGACTCTAATGTAATGTGTACATTGTAATCAAATAAATAAGTATACTCAAAATATCACCATTCAGGGATATATGTTTTCTTTCATTAGTACTAAAACATAAGAGCAGCACCTAAACTAAACACATATTTAAGTGGAAAAACAACCGGAAAATGAATAAAGGTGCCTGACAACGTGTTCAGTTCTTAATTGGCCATTCTGAACAGAACAGACTAGAAAATATCTAGTGGAAATCCAGTTTGGAGGTGTACATACTGTGCTACATAATTTGAATTTTGTGAGAAATTATTGTTTTGATTAGCAAAGAGGATATTTCAGAGTTTCTTAAATGTAAAAGAAACAAAAAACAAACGCAATTGAGAACTATCACCTTCCTCTAGCCTCAAGTAACCATGCCTGCGCTTCAGATCCTATTCAATAACTTCAAAGTAGAGAACAACCTAGGCAGGCCAATCTGCGCTGCAAATCAAAGCTTCATATGAGCCTTTGAAACCCTGTACTGCTCCATGGTTCACTGAAGCTGGGTATGTGCTTGCCACATACACGTCTACAGTACTCAAGACCTTCCTAACTTCCATCCCATCCAAAACATACTGTGGTCACATCACACTCTTGGAGATTGCATGGATCTGGCCAATTGTTGCCCAGTAAAACCTCTGCAAGTGCTCATGGAGACCAGCCGCATTTTCCGCAAATGACAGTGACTTAAATGCAAGTGAAGAAATACTGTAAATATTGACTGACCTGTGACAAATTATTCATAGCCTTGCATGGAGACCAGTCTAGACTTAATCTTTGACTACATGGCTGCCTTTTACATGGTGGATCAGTAGGTTCTTTAATGTATGCATGCTATCTGATGGATACTTTTAACAGCAGCGTCAAAGCCCACCACCTTAATAACAGGCACCCCTGCCCATTTGCGTTCAGAGTTTGGAATCCAGTAGACAGCACCCCGACCCCATGGACAGCAAACATCCCAGTCCCTACCCCTCTGGCAGCAGCTTCCAAGCCACCTTATGTGGGTGGCAGGATCAGTCATGTTCTCCACAGGTGGTTAGCCATAGCATCAGACAGATGCGTCCTGCATATAGTCTAGCAAGGCTATGCCCGGCATTTTTTCCATCCCACCGCGTCTTCCATCCACATCAGAGCAGCTATCAAAGGACCATTTGTCCATTTTACTGCAGGAAGTTCAGGCTCTTTTGGAAAAAGGAAATATAGAAAGGGTCCTGGTCTCGGGATCGGAACTGGACGTTACTCCCATTATTTGCTAGTGGCGAAAAAGGGCAGAATTGCCTGACTTTAGATCTTTGACATCAGTTGCATTTTGCAGAAGGACAAATTCAAGATGCTCATGCTGGCCCAGGTTCTTTATGCCCTGGATACAGGAGACTAGATGGTAGTATTGGACATGCAGGACACCTATTTCCATATTCCCTAGGTCCTGCAGGCCCACAGGGCGCTACCTCCGGTTCTAGGTGGGTTGCAAGTGTTTTCAGTTTGCTGTGCTCCCTTTCATCCTCAACAGTGCCCCTCGGGTGTTG
>CAWUFW010020693.1:0-143671 GCA_963921515.1 Calotriton arnoldi | reverse complement strand
ATTCCGTTCAGCAGTTTGACCTTTAGCCTTGTCTAAAGTTTCCTCTGGAAATTGCATGGAGAAAACACGTTTTGGGACCCTCATTTTTCTTAGCCCCCTTGACGAATCCCCCAAACTTTTAGGATAGGAGCTGACCTGAAAAGAGGAACTTTTGGAAAATTTCGTAAAGATTCGTCAAACAACGCCAAAGTTATAAGCACATCAAAAATGCTTTTCCTATGGAAACGTGGTCCTAACTATAACTACCTACTGCCAGTAGGTAATATATATATATATATATATATATATATATATATATATATATATATATATATATATATATATATATATATATATATATATATATATAGTTTCATTGTCACTCTTTGTCATCTATTTTTCAACCCTATCTACTGCATTGCTTTTGCTTTCCATCTTTTCCAGGAGCCTCACTCCTTTTACCTTATTGTTTTTGTAGTATTTACAGTACTTTGTGATTGTATTTTTATTAAAAGTTAATACTTTCGCCTTTCCAGACATGCACTGATGTATACACTGACACACCCAGTTAAGTACTGATGCATACACTAACACACCCAAGTACTCATTGAAGCATGCACTGACACACCGAGGCGCACACTATTGTATTCACTCACATATTCATCCACTGACTCATACATACACTGATTCATTCTGGGACTCACTGGCACACCCATAAACACACTAATAATTTCAGTAATACATTTACACACTCATTCATACACACTCTAACACACCCTAGTACTGACTCAAACATACACTTAGAGACTCATGCACACTGTCATGCATTTATTGACTCACATAGTAACTTTTGCATATATAGCCTGAGGCACCACAGGACACTAACACACCCCTGCACACAGTCATTCATTGACAGAGTCACTCAGTCATTCAGTCATGCATAAACTCAAACACCTTGTGACACTTTGATACATACACTGACACACCCATTGGCACACTGATGCCTACACTGACACAGTCATAGACACACTGATGCATACACTAACTGACACAGGCATACACTGCCACATACACTGACACACCCATGGACGCATTCTTTTATGTACTGAGACATCCAGAGACACAGTAGGACATACACTGACACATCCAGGCACACACTCATTTATGTAGTGACAGATGCTAACATATACTTACACACACAATGACACAAGCAGGTAAAGACCTACACATACATTAACACTGCTAGGGACATAGTCATACATAGACTGACACACCTATGAACACACTCATTGATAGACTGACATAGCCAGGCACAGACATCCATGCATACACTGACACACCCAGACATAAACTGACACATAAACTAACACACCCATACACACACTCATTTATTCGCAGAGAGACCCAAACAAACCCTGAGGAATATCCTGTAGTAAACACTGACAGATAGAATGACACACCCATATACATAATGTTTCCTGCAGTGACACATCCACATACAAAGTAAGACATACACTGACACATCTACACATACTTATTCAAACACTGACATAACCCGTCACAGACACACAGATAAACTGACACACCAGGGCACACACTTACTGAGACAGTGACACAGCAAAACACACACTGATGCATATGTTTGCACACACAAGGACACAGTGAAACACACATTGGCACACCCATGCAGATATTTAGTCATACACTAACACATCCAGGCACACAGTAACACATGCACTCACACCCTCACAAACATTTATTAAAACATTTATACAGCCATACAATAATGAGAACATTGGCACATCTCTTTATGGAAAATGTTGTGTTTTTTTAAAACTTTTCTTTTGTGCAACAAAATTGCACTATTTACCAAAGCAATAGTGCAAAAACTGAAATTATATGCAAAACGGTTGCATATTTAACAAAAATCTACTGTTTTAAAACAGTAAAAAAGGAGACAATTTTACAAAGATGAGTCTTTTGTTTCTGCAGCATGAAAATAATGTCCCCATACTTTGAAATGACGTCTTCGAACAACCACTATTTAAACTTCATAGATGGTTAGCTGATGGTACATCTTTCTGGTTATGCGTCACTTGAGGAACTTCCAGTGTCTTTAAGAACTGTAACATTAGCAAATGTCCTTGTGCTTTTACGATGAAAGAGAATAAAGAAAAAAAACAACAATAGTGGGCCTTCACCTTTTCCAATATGGTGATAGTGTCATCATTTTCATTTAGAACAAGTTCTTGACATTTAAAACAATGCACAACCAATTCTTTAAGTTCTGTGATAGTCAATAGAATGATGATGTTAGCAGGAGATTGGTTGGATGCAGCTGTTGATGCTTCTTCATCAGTAAAACATGTTGCTTTCTCCCTTCAGCTTTCTAAGATATGCACATTCGTGGTTGCTTTTGATATGCTTACATCGATGATATGCCATAACTCTCCTTTTTCATAGTACCTCTTGAAAGCTTGCATTCAACAAACTTGACAGTGGCTTTCTTTTCTACAGATTGCACAACGAACCAGTACCAGACATCCCTTTCCTTCAGGCTGGAAGTAACTTCTTGTTTCACTCCTTCTTTATCCTCTTGTGCAGGTACAGCAGCTGATAGATTTGCCTCTGCCTTAATGGAAGGTTCAAATACCTTTGCAGCTCTCTCCACCAACAGCCAGGATCAAAGTGACTGTTTTCGGTGTGTTCTTTCCAAAATTTGAGCGTGGTTCAAGAGAAACCAATAGAAATAACGCTTTATTTTTTATTATTGAGTGAGTCTGCAGATTCTGAGAGAAATCCTCAGATTCGCGTAATAATAAAACAGCTCATTTCAGCATCAGTGATGTTATTTGAGATGTCATGAGTGATGTTATTTGAGGTGTCATGAGTGATGTCACTGACCATGTCATGAGTGATGTAATATGTTAGGTCATAAGCATTGCATTGCAGGGATACGAGTTATAGTTAGCTCAGATAACTGCTGAATTCACACATCCAATTACAGATCAGTGTAGATTTTTTTTAGGCATTCACATATATATATATATATATAATATGTGTCTTATTCCTCATGTGTGGCGTCTTCAGTGGGGCAACCTTTTTGTGAACAAAAATTTAGCGGCCAGTCCAGCAGCGAAGACGCCCCGCTGCTGGGTAAGCAGCTTCTGCAGCGCGCAAATCATGAGCGCTGTGAGAAACGAGGAGACCGGTGTTGCCGGTACATATGGGCAGCAGTCCTGGTTTTCTGCACATCGCTTCAACCCACTTGGGCAACATTATCTTTGTGAACCCTCATGTGCAAATTATATTTGTTATGGAAGCAATGGCACCCACTTGTGTAGGATAATTGGAACTACGAGAACCAGCAGGCTATTGTGCCACGCCCATCTGGGCGGAACTTGGACTATTCAAATAAAATGTTCCAGAAAATCCATTGCTTCTGTCTTTGATAGCCAGTGATCAAGGACATAAGATTGTCCGAAACGCGTTTGGCATTTTAATGGGAACAGGTGTGAGATACGGATACTGCTGCTGCCGGTAACCAATGTGTGTTTTATTCCTCGTGTGTGGCGTCTTCAGTGGGGCAACCTTTTTGTGAACAAAAATGTAGTGGCCAGTCCAGCCACGAAGACGCCCCGCTGCTGGGTAAGCGGCTTCTACAGCGCGTGAATCATGAGCGCTGTGAGAAACGAGGAGACCGGTGTTGCCGGTACATATGGGTAGCAGTCCTGGTTTTCTGCACATCACTTCAACCTACTTGGGCAACATTATTATTGTGAACCCTCATGTGCAAATTATATTTGTTATGGAAGCAACAGCACCCACTTGGGTAGGATAATTGGAACTACGAGAACCAGCAGGCTATTGTGCCACGCCCATCTGGGCAGGACTTGGACTATTCAAATAAAATGTTCCAGAAAATCCATTGCTTCTGTTTTTGATAGCCAGTGATCAAGGACATAAGATTGTCCGAAACGCATTTGGCATTTTAATGGGAACCGGTGTGAGACACGGATACTGCTGCTGCCGGTAACCAATGTGTGTTTTATTCCTCGTGTGTGGCGTCTTCAGTGGGGCAACCTTTTTGTGAACAAAAATTTAGCGGCCAGTCCAGCCGCGAAGATGCCCCGCTGCTGGGTAAGCGGCTTCTGCAGCGCGTGAATCATGAGCGCTGTGAGAAATGAGGAGACCGGTGTTGCCGGTACATATGGGCAGCAGTCCTGGTTTTCTGCACATCACTTCAACCCACTTGGGCAACATTATCATTGTGAACCCTCATGTGCAAATTATATTTGGTATGGAAGCAACGGCACCCACATGGGTAGGATAATTGGAACTACGAGAACCAGCAGGCTATTGTGCCACGCCCATCTGGGCGGAACTTGGACTATTCAAATAAAATGTTACAGAAAATCCATTGCTTCTGTTTTTGATAGCCAGTGATCAAAGACATAAGATTGTCCGAAACGCGTTTGGCATTTTAATGGGAACCGGTGTGAGATACGGATACTGCTGCTGCCAGTAACCAATGTGTGTTTTATTCCTCATGCGTGGCGTCTTCAGTGGGGCAACCTTTTTGTGAACAAAAAAAATAAATATATATATATATATATATTACCTACTGTCGGTCGCCAGTAGGTAGTTATAGTTAGGACCTATTATCCATATGAAAAGCGTTTTTTGATTTGCCAATATCTTTGGCGCCGTTAAACGAATGTTCGCGCAAGTTTCAAAACTAATGGTTCACTCAGGTCAGCTCCTGTCTTGAAAGTTTGGGGATGATTCGTCAAGTGGGGGGCGAGATAAAAGGGGGATCCCAAAAAAACGTGTTTTCTCTATGTTAATTTCCATAGGAATTTTGAAACAGGCTACAGCTCAAACTGCTGAACGGAATTACACCAAATTTGGCAAAAAGGTAGGTCTTGGTCCAGAAAACGTGCTTTTTTTTAAATAGTGTAAATCCGTTCAGTAGTTCCAGAGAAATTTAAAAAATTTAAATGTATATATCTGGGCACCGAGGAGGAGTCGCAAACCCTCCCGAGCACGAGCTTCATTCTGATTGGCTGCCAACACTCCAAACCAGGAAGTGTTGGCAGCCATCTTGTGACTCGGTAAAACCGCGTCACAAGACAGTAGAAAAAGATTAAAAAACAAGAAAAAGTGGCAGGGTAGAAACACCCTGACCCCCTAGGGCTGCTCAGGGGGTCCCACAAGGACCCGCAGGCCCAAAAAAAGCATTTAAAAAAAAAAAATAATCAGCCGAATTCACGCTGGGTGCGCGAATCCGGCCGATAAACTTTTTAAAAAACGAAGCGCGGACTCCCGCGCTTCGTTATCTTTAAGCCTCCGGGTGGGCCAGGTCCCGGGGGCAATATGCCATTGTTTCTATTGTGCACAAAGAACAGGTCGGGCAAAACTGCAATTTTCTAATCTTAAAATCGATATATCGATTGTCCACACAGCGCTGATATATTAAATCGTCAGCCCGCAGATGCTAGTGTTGAAAAATGTTACCCGCGACGTGCTTTCATAATTCTGTGTTGGACGTGTCCATTTTCTGGGGTGCCATTTTGATCTGCCTGCGATATTGACGTGAGGCGGACCAAGTCTCAGCTGTGCAGAAGAACGCTTCTGTTTACTATGATTTGCCGTTTCGTGATCTGGCAGGAAATGTGTATTTCGCTGTTTGGAAAGCTATCATGAAACAGTGGTATTTCCACACTGTTAGCAGAACATACAGTCGTGATCGGTGACCCACACTGATGTGGCTGGCTCTGGGGTGGGGGTCTCTTTCCGTTCATAGCTCAGAAAATTACAAATATTGGACATCGAAGGGGAGGTGGCCTTTATTCAGAAATAACAAGTTGTGAAATAGAGTACACGCACTGTACGCGAAACGGCAAAACGCTGTTCTCCATGGTTCATCCCAAGCCAGACGGCAGTCCGCCTATGCAGCTTTCCGGCATTTGCTGTCTTTTTAGGGCAGATTAATTGAGTATATTAAATGTCCTCCGAGTCACCTGTAAATGTGAGCGCGGGGATTACATCGGACTGTTCATAGATAGGGTATTTCACTGCAGGTCTCGGGTGAGAACAAAACAAAGATCAGGTGTGCAGGCTTCAATTTAGGCGTGGGAATCCGTTAGGTGTGTGGGGTGGTGTGGATAAGCGCTGGCTGGGGGGTCGTCTGGGTGTGGGAGTCTGGTGTGGAGGGGCACTGGTAGGGAGGCGTGTGGGTGCTTGTAACTGGCATGGATGGGTTCTACTTGGGGTCCGGTGGTTGTGGGAGTCTAGTGAGGACGGACACTGACTGCTGTTTCCTCTGGGCATGGGAGTCTGGTGTGGAGGGCACTGGTAGAGAGGTGTGTGGGTGCTTGTATCTGGTGTGGATGGGTTCTACTTGGAGTCTGGTTGTTCTGGGAGTCTGTCGTGGATGGACACTGGTTGTGAGTGTGACAGCTGGGCTGTAAGGGCCACGGTTAGGGCTTCTGTGAGTGTTTGAGTCTGGCATGGGTGGGCAGCGATTGTGGGTCAAGTAGGTTAGAGTTTAGTGTGGGTGGACACTGCTTGGGTCCGTTGCCTACAGGAGTTTGGAGTAGATTATGACTGGCAGGGGAGGGTCGCTGTGAGTGCTGAAACCCCGCATGGATAGGCACTGCGTGGACATTGTGTGGATGCGGAAGCCTGTTTCAGATTGGCTCTTACTGCGCTGCTTTGGGTGTTTGAGTTTAGTGCGGATTGGCGCATGTTTAGTTCTCACTTGTGAACTGCGGGTAATATTAGACTGCACTGCGTGGGATCCTGCTTGTCGCGTGGCTGTCGATGGACATTCGGTGGGGTGCACATGGTTGTGAGTGTTTTACTGGGAGTGCTGTCAAGGAAAATCAGGTGGGGGTGCTCTCTTGTGATCTGTCGATGATGTGATGGATGGACATTGGATTGGAGACATCGCTTGTAAGTGCTGTGGGTAAAAGTGTTGGTGTCCGTGCATGTAAAGGCTGGAGTGGGGTGCTGCTGATTGCCTTTGGTGGGTGGCCCGGGTCTTTGTTCTGTGGGTGCTACAGATTTGTGCTGGGTCGAGGTCTCCGCCTCTAAAATATGGTGGTTGTGTATGGAACTAGATGCTGAGTGGGACTTGTCAGGGGTGCTGAACCATGGGCTCCCGGCGGAGGTAATGCTTGTTCACTTCCATTGGTCATGTTATCCGCTGGTGGGGGTTCTCCCTTGTGAATTGTGGGTGCTGTCGAGGGACGTTGGTTGGAAGCTGTGCCTGTGAACTCCAGGGAGCACTGGGTTGTGGTCCCTTCTAGTAGCCAGTAGACACTGTCTGTGTTCCTGCGTGTGACTTTAGGGACAGCTCCCAAGGTTGGCGTGGAAGCAATGGTTGCTGTTCATTGAGTGTGAGCGGATGGCCTCCCCGAGTCCAGGTATGTGGGGTGCAGCTTACCTAGTGGATGGACATCCCCCCCGAGAATTGAAGGTGACTCCCCAGTGCACAGACCCGAGACACAAGCTTAGCTTGTGGGTGGACAGGTCCTGCAGGTGTGAGCGGGTTGTCTCCCAGGTATTTAGGCCTGGAGCTGTGAATGTGAGTGGGCTGCTCTCCTCCTGTGTGGCTCCATAGAGATCAGCTCTGTAGCTCATCTCACAGGTGGACTTCTCCCCTGAAATGTGCGCAGATGACTCCTCTGAGGTAAACCCGAGGAGTGAAATCGGCTTGTGGATCGACAGCTCCCGGGGGGCGGGGGTCCATTGGATAGGCAGATCCCGGGGCTGTGTGAGAGTGGTTCCTCTGGGACTCATTGTGAGTACGTAGCTCCTGATGTGTGTTGGCGAGGGGTGGGGGATTGGTCCCTTGTATTCAAGCCTGGAACTGAAAGTGGATACATACCTCCCTGTGGTGTGCGAGGGTAGTTCCTCTGTGAGTTAGAGTGTGGGGAGGTTGCAATCTGGGGGTTGAAATGGTGGCTCCTCTCTGACTTAGAGTATGGGTAAGCAGCTCCCTGGGGTGTGAGAGGGTGGTTCCCCTGTGACTTAGAGTGTGGGTAAACAGGCCCCTTAGGTGTTAGAGGGTGGTTCCTCCATGACTTAGCGTGAGGGTAGGCTGCTCCATGGATGTGAGAGGGTGGTTCATCTGTGCCTTAAAGTGTGGGTGAGCAGCACTTTTGGGTGTGAGAGGGTGGTTTCTCATGACAGAGTGTGGGTAAGCAGCTCCCAGGGGTGTGGGAGGGCGGTTCCCGTGTGACTTAAAGTGTGGGTAGGCAGCCCCCTCGGCTGTGGGAGGGTGGTTCCCCTGTGACTTAAAGTGTGGGTAGGGCGCTCCCTGAGCTGCGGGAGGGTGGGTCCCCTGTGACTCAAGGTGTGGGTAGGCAGCTCCTGGGGGTGTAAGAGGGTGGTTCCTCTGTGACTTAGAGTGTGGGTAGGCAGCTCCCTGGGCTGTGGGAGGGTGGTTTCCCTGTGACTTTAAAGTGTGGGTAGGCAGCTCCCTCGAGTGTGCGATGGTAATTCCTCTGTGACTCAGAGTGTCGGTAGGCACTCCCTGGTGTGTAGAGGGCGGGTCCTTTAGGATTAAACCTGGAGCTCTAATCGTGGGTAGACTACACTGGAGCCGTATGTATGTGTTTGGGCAGCACCACAGAGGTGCATGGGTAACCTCTGCCCATGTGTGTGTATAGTCAGCTCCTTCAGGGCTCCCCAGGGGTATCTGTGGTTCCTCGCCTATAGCAGGGCTCTCACTCGTCACCCTTCCCTTTCTGGGCTGCAGCTGCAGGTCCTGTCCCAGGGCTCGGTGCGCTCTTTGGCAGAAGACGGGGCCCTAGAACCCCTGGGAACCGCCTCAAGCCCCTCAACCAGCCTGTCCAGCAAGGCGGCCACCTCTGCCATCTCCATCACATCCAGCGACAGTGAATGTGACATCTGAGCCAGTGGGAGGGGAGGGGCGAGCCATGAATCTCAGTGCCTGCCCGCAGTCTTTGCCCAAACTGTGTGGCTGCTCACAACTAGCGCCCGGCTCCGTGCGCACCACAGACAGTGACTCACGTGCCCGGCCACCTGTCCCCGGACTGCCGGGACCAGTACCGTATACCGCCCAGGAGCCCCGGCCTCTCAGGCAGGGCCCAAGAATGCCTCAAAACACGGACATGTTTGAATGCCAGCCCGTTAACTCTCGTGGGTATTGCATGTTGAAAAGACGCGTTATAATTTTGCTTTACTTTAAAGTTGTTTTTATAAATATATCATGTTTATTTACTTATTTAAAGGATTGCCATGCGTAGATTTTCTATCTGTTGTTGCTTGTTGTTTCTCTGTGCACACTTGGCTTGTAGAGCTTGTGCGCCAATAGTGGAGTCAATAGCAAAATGAAAATAATAAAGTCTGCGCTGAACAACATTTCTTATAAAAAAAAACGATTTGTATATTTTTTTAGAGTTATCATCGTTTCCTTAGCACACGTTCATAGTCCGTTAGTAATATTGCCAAAGGGGGATTGGGCGTTATTAAATGAGGTTTTGAATATTGCTTTTAACAAACACTGGGTTCGAAACACATAATTCCTTTTTTGTTTTGCTGTTTAATATAGCACGAAGATTACCCAAAGGCATCGGAGCGCTTTTACATGAGCACCTGTTACATTACAGAAGGAGACATGAATTTTTGGTTTTTTGGTACGGGGACATTTAAGAACCCGTTTAGATCCTGTGGGTCGGGCAGTACCCAACACCTGACGCGTAAACAAAACATTCTGAGCAGTCGGATAGCGTTGTTACGTGAAGTCTCCAAAGTGGACCTGTTATGCCCCCACCCTCCCTCGAAAAACACAAACTGAGCTTAAAAACTATTACATTTAAAGTTAACACCTTTACCAAAACGTTGAATTAAATGTTAATATTTTCTTACACTCTAGACAGCTAAATAGCACACTCAATAGTTGCCAATCTGAAGTCAATAAAATGATTGTGTGATAAAAAAAAAAGGTACTTCATACTAAACCGAATTAAACAGTGTCTCGTAAAAAAGTCACTGTCCGGTTATTGTGATTTACCACTCAATAATAGAGTCTTGAAAACGGCCAAGCCCTATAGCCGTGCATTTTGACAATAACTATTTCCAACCAATAGGAGGCTTAGAGCTTTTTTTCAGTTGTAGCATAAAAATGCATAATGCGTAACTATGTTTTTGGTCGCAAAGATGCCTTCTCATGGACCCTGAAGGCTGAAGCCGACTAAATCTATAGCTTCGCTGTTCATTCTTGTCGTGACCATTCAGCATCGTTATAATATCATTTTTCAATCTAAGGTGCTGTTATAGTTTTAAAAACTCATAATTCGTTAATCCTGGCCCATCTGTGAATGATTGTCTACAACACACTTCATGGAATGCCTGAATTTAATAACTTCCCCATTGAGAAGCTTGTGAGATCAATAACTGCTGCAAAACCACTCCTGAAGGCAAAAAGAGGAAGAAGTGGTCGCTAAGGCCACCACACACATTTTTGTGTTATTCTTTTTGTTATTTTTTACTACAGAATTAAGGCAACCTCAGTGCTTGATGGCGGATACAGATAAATGTACAAATAAACACCTTCCTGTTTCAGGGGAAAAAACATCGTTGATAAAACAATGTATCGGAAAATAGTTATATATATTGCATCCCAATGTAGCCATCTTTGGGCCTTGTGGATTCTACGCAGGTCACTCCAATAACTATCAGGTCAACAGAACCCTTAATTGCATTATAGAACCACAAACACCCCCCCCTCTTCCCCACAATCCTTCACTGTAGTTATTGTAGCGATGCTTGTTCCATGTGATTTATTATTAATTATTTTGTTAATACATATGCCCCAGTTTGAGAAATAATTTTGTTTTGTTTGCTGAACGTGCTGCAACTGTGACGCCTTTTGTTCGAATGATTTTGCATCAGCAGTGAGACTGTTGCCTGTTTTTGAGCAGCAAAAAACGAGCAGGGTGATTGATCGCAGCTTCCTGCACATCCAGCTAGTATGGGGGCTCGCAGATTTAAGCCTGCCAATGTGATGGTCAGGGGTCCTCCGCTGGGTCTACGACGTCTAGAAAGAACACACCTTGCTCTGTTTGCAGAAGACCCCGCAATCCAGCCAAGAGATTCTAAGGGGGTTCACACATCTTTAAGGAAACATTTTTTGCAGATGTAAAAAAGAAGACACCCTACTGGTATTATTACCTCATCTGATAAAAAACAGACCATGGGGTCTGGTTTGGCTGCATGTTGGTGGGTGTCAGGTTAAGCCTTTTATTGCGGACTTTTTGCAGAATTCATACATTCTTGTTTCAGCCACCAAGGGCCACTTTGTCAGTCATTGTAGGTTTAACTTAGTTTATTTTAATGCTGTTCTGGTCAGCACTGATAAAAATGCACACACATGCATCAGATTTGGGAACACAATGCTGCAAGAGAACTGCAAATGTCAACACTTATAAAATACACTCGTGACCGGTAAACGCCAGCCTGAAATTCAAGCCTCCTCTCAACACATACCTAAGGCCAGGCATCGAGGTCTCACTGAACACAAAAGTGACTGAAACCCTCAAGTTGCGGCTTTAAGGTCAAGTAATAATCCACCACTCATTGCTGTGATAGAAACGATGAGTGTGTGAGCAGGGATCAAGTCCTCTGCTTGTCAAGGTGGCAGCCTGTGTTCGATGAAAACCATGTTGTTCTGTGTGTTGTCTGTGTGGAACAAGGATTCTGTTCAGATTCCCTTCTTTGTGATGAAGAATGATACAACCACACTGTTTGTGAGAACCATAAACCATAACAGGCTAGACAGTAAATCTGTCTTCTGATAAAATAGATACACACCGCACATCACCAATATATCACACAAAGAGCATCACAGTTTCCCTTAGATGTCACGCACCCCAGATAGATGCTCAAAAATAAGGTGTGTGTGTTTGTGTTGGGGTAGGGTTGTAAAGGTGCATCTGTATGTAGTATTGTAGCAGTTTTGTTTTTGTGGGATTCGGCTATCTATATGCGGGACTGGCTGTGGAGGCTGTTTCATGGTTTTAGTGGGTGGGGAGCGGGGGTTTTGTTACATGATTGTTGGGTGATGAGGGATTTGTTGTGGTGGGTGTTAGTGGATTCATCTTTTTCTTTGGTGATGAGGTTAACAGTGACCGTGTTTCTGCAGTAAAGTGGAAGTGGGCATCTCTGTCAGTGGTGCTGGTAGGTATGTCGTGGGGCTCTGTTTGAGGTGGAAGTGGGTGGGTAGTGGTGCTGTGTTTCTATTGGGAGGTGGCAGTGGGGTGTTACCTTTCTGTGGAGCTGGTAGATTTGCGGTGGGGCTTTTTTAGTAACGGTGGTGGGAAGTATGTGGTGTACTATAACTGTGGTAGTTGTGGTGGTGATAGAGAGGGACTTTATTTGGCAATGTGGGTAAATAGGTGGCAGTTTCTGAGGCGGCATGGTGGCTTTGGCAGTGGGGGCACGGTATATGTAGTGGTATGCTTAGTTTCTGTTGTGCTGCTGGTGGGGAGTGGGTGTTCCATTTAAATATTCGTGATGGGGGTGGGTGGGTAGCAGGCCTCTGGTAGAGATTGGTAAATTGCTCCATTTCTGTGGTTATTTGAGGGTAGTAGCTGCTCAGTTTCTGTGGTGATGGTTGGTTAAAAGTTTCACCTTTTTTTGTGGTAGTCAGGATGTGAGAAGTGAGTGGGACTTCCTCTCTGTGCTCGAAGCATTAAATGAATAGCCATGTCTCGTGAGAAGTGAGTGGAACTTCCTCTCTCTGCTCGAAGCAATAAATGAATAGCCATGTCTCGTGGCCCATATTGCACGGCTGGCTTCCAGGTTGCTTACATAATAGTTTCCCTCAGAATATAGAATATAGAAACGTTGCTGTGGTTGACTGGTGCGTTTATGTTGAAAACCAATGAAAAAAGTTCAACAAGATCTTTCCACTGCGTGCGATCGAAAAGCAATAAACTGGCACTCTCCACACAGTAAAAAACAAACAGGCAACGCTGTGATCGCAGTAAAATAATATAACACTCATGTATCCGGTCTGAGCTAAAAAAACACATAGAGACAGAAAGCGAGAAAGATAAACTCGCACCACGGTTACACTTCGGTTGGTGTAAAAATGTAAAAGCACTCAAAGGTGGTACATTGACTGTCGAAATATAATGCACATCATTCTGCCCAAGAAAAAGCAATGTGAGTGCAGAAAAATAATAAAGCACAAGTTTAGCTTGGGTAAAACATCAATACAAAGCGCGCGCCCTTTTCCTGGCGAAAATAACGAAACGCACATTCCCTATGTCCGGAGAACAGAAGTGCGCTACTGTAATACGAAGGAGATAAAAAAAAATTGAGTTGGTGGGTAGCGCAAAAAAAAATCAATCGATAGATAGATAGATAGAACACACACACGCATAGACTTTACCCGTGTGTGTGCATGTATGTTTGTATGTATGTATGTATGTATGTATGTATATTACCTACTGGCAGTCGCCAGTAGGTAGTTTTAGTTAGGACCTATTTTCCATAAGAAAAGCGTTTTTTGATTTGCCAATCTCTTTAGTGCCGTTTGACGAATCTTCACGAAATTTTCAAAACTAATGGTTCACTCAGGTCAGCTCCTGTCTTGAAAGTCTCGGGGTGATTCGTCAAGCGGGGGCCGAAAAAAAGGGGGTCCCAAAACGCCTTTTCTCCATGTTAATTTCCATAGGAATTTTGAAACAGGCTACAGGTCAAACTGCTGAACGGAATCACACCAAATTTGGCAAAAAGGTAGGTCTTGGTGTAGAAAGCGTGCTTTTTTTTAAATGGTGTAAATCCGCTCAGTAGTTGCTGAGAAATTCAAAAAATAAAAATGTATATATCTGAGCACCGAGGAGGAGTTGCGACTCCTCCTGAGCACGAGCTTCATTCTAATTGGCTGCCAACACTCCAAACCAGGAAGTGTTGGCAGCCATCTTGTGACTCGGTAACCGAGTCACAAGAAAAAGGTAAAAAACAAGAAAAGGTGGCAGGGTAGAAACATCCTGACCCCCTAGGCCTGCTCAGAAGGTCCCACAAGGACCCCCAGGCCCAAAAAAAGCATTTTGTTTTATAATTTCGGCCAAATTCGCGCTGGGTGTGCGAATCCAGCCGAAATTATTATAAAAATAATGAAGCGCGGTCTCCCGCGCTTCCTTTGTTAAAAAGCCCTCGGGTGGGCCAGGTCCCGGGGGCAATTCTAAATTATGGTGTGGGGGCCCCCACAGCCCCAGGGACCGCCACCTCCCTGGAACTTTATAATTTATGCACGGGGGCACGTGGTCCCCCGCAGCCCCATGGACCGCCACCTCCCCAGGGCTTTAATTAAATAAGCCCCGGGGACCGCCACCTCCCCGGGGCTTTATTAAAATTGGGTGAAAGGCCTCGCGGGCCCCCCAATTCCCAGGGACCACCACCTCCCCGGGGCTATAACTAATAATTAGTGTGGGGGGGCTCGAGCCCCCCCACACTGTCCTGGGGACCACAACCTCCCCGGGGCATCAAAAATGTAAATAAGGGGGTCCGTTGTGAACCCCCGGGGACCACCACCTCCCCGGGGCTATTTACATGTTGGAGAGGGGCCACGCGGACCCCCTCGTGGAGCCCTTTATGGCCCTGGGGACCGCAACCCCCTAGGGCCGGCTCCTGCAATGTCCTGGGGTGCCCAGCCCCGGGACATTGCTGTTTGCTGCGGCTCCCGCCCTGTCATAGCATACCCTGCTTTGCTTTTGCACAAGGGGAGCTGCATGTCAGCAGCTCCCCTTGTGCAAAAGCAATGCCAGCTCCCGCAGGAGGCGGGGAGCCGGCTGGGACTGTGCGGGCATTGGGGCTCCCCCCACGGTCCCCAATGCTAAGGGCTGGCCCCGGGGATGGGGTCCCCAGGGCCAGAGGTGGCCCGGGAGGGGGACCACGCGGCCCCCCTCCCCTTTAATAAAAAAAAAACAAAAAACGGAAAGGCCGGCCCCGGAGGATGGGGTCCCCGGGGCCATAATTGGCCTGAGGAGGGGGGCCACGCGGCCCCCCTCCCAAAAATAATATAAAAAAATAAGGCTGGCCAGTCCCCGGGGGATGGGGTCCCCGGGCCATAATTGGACTCTGGAGGGGGCCACGTGGCCCCCCTCCCCAAAAGTAAAAAAAACCAAAAAGGCTGCCAGGCCCCGGGTGATGGGGTCCCCGGGGCCAAAAGTGGCCCAGGGAAGGGCCCCCTCCCATAAAATAACAAATTTATGAAAAAGAAACCGGCAACTCGCCGGAGGCCCTGCCCCCTCCCTGCACCACTGTGCAAACGCACCCCCTGGCGTGTTCTAAGTTGGGGAATTAAGTCCCCTTGAATACTGAGGGTCCCTGGGGGCCAACTAGCCCACCAGGTACCTCCAGTAAGCACCACACAGCTGGATTGCAGAGAGGTGGTCCGAGGACACACCCCTTTTTACACCACTCTGCAAACACTCCTCTTGGCGCACTGCTGGTGGGGCGATGAGGTCCTCTTGTGTCCTGAGGACCTCAGGACACAAGTGGACTTCATCCCCCGAGCAGCTGTGCGCCAGGAGACGTGTTTGCAGAGTGGTGGAGAAAGGGGGCGTGGCCTGTGTCCACCTCTCAGCAATCCCACTGTGTGGGGCTTACTGGAGGTAAGAGGTAGGCTAGTTGGCCCCTAAGGACCCCCAGCAGTGAAGGGACTTCAATCCCCATCGAAGAGCGCGCCAGGGAGCGCGTTTGCTGAGTGGTGGGCAAAGGGGGCATGGCCTGTTATAAGAACTTAGCAATCCTGCTGTGTGGTACTTACTGGAAGAAATAGGAGGGGTAGTTGGCCCCCAAGGATGTCCTTGGGGGCCAAGTATCCCTCTTGTTACCTCCAGTAAGTCCCACACAGTAGGATTGCTAAGACATCTTAGGAGGCCATGCCCCCTTTCTCCACCACTCTGCAAACATGCCTCCTGGCAGACTACGGGATGGGGGATGAAGTCCACTTTACTCCTGAGGGACTTTGGGGGCCAAGAAGCCCTTTTGGTACCTCCTGTAAATCCTACACAGCGGAATTCCCGAGCGCTGGTCGGAGGCCCAGCACCCTTTCTCCACCACTCTGCAAACGCGACTGCTAGTTAAAGAAGTGTTTGCAATGTAATAGGTTTCGCATTTGCAAAAGTTTGAGCTATTGGCGTTGTAAATGTAAAAGTTTTTTACTAATGTTTTTTGGAGTGGAGTGGAGTGGAGTGGATGTACGTTGTGTGTAGTGGAATTATGTGGTATGTTGTGCAGTGAAATGATGTGGATAGAAAGTATGTGGTATTTAGTGTATAGGAATTATGTAGAGTGGGATTATGTGTTATGTAGAGTAATTATGTGGTATGGTAGTCTGTGTTGTGGAGTGGTAACCTCAGGTTTAGTCTTCCTAGTTTCCATAGAAGCTCAACTATGAACTCAGTGAGACAAAAAGAAGGAATCACTGAGGAGCACTTGCGGACCTAGTCAGAGGTATGAGCAGGGCCACTGGAATTATGCGACTGTTTGGCTGCACCGACTTTCGCACAATTATACATTTTCTGCATTAGCCACATAATTCGTCATCTGCTCCCTAATCTGCAGATTTTTTTCTAGCTCAAACGGCTCAAACGTTACCAAAAATGCAGCGACAAGTGTTACAGCGTGGTGGAAGGGTCTTTGCAAACCTAGAATGGTTACTTATTGCTAAATGTGGGTGTTAAATTGGTACTAATGGTGTGCAAGCCACTCTTGCTTCCTTCTGCGCCTCTCTTGCCTCTTTCTGTATTTCTGTTGCTTCTTTCTGTACATTTTTCTTTTTCTGCACTTCTCTTGCCTCTTTCTGCAAATCTCTTCTACTTTCAGCACCTCTCTTCCCTCTTTCTGCACATCTGTTGCCTCTTTCTGCACCTCATTTGCTTCTTTCTGTACCTCTCTTGCCTCTTTCTGTACCTCTGTTGCCTCTTTCTGCACTTGTCTTGCTCTTTCTGCACCCTTCACGCCTGTTTCAGCACCTCTGTTGGTTCTTTCTGCACTGCTCTTGCTTTTTTCTGCACCTCACTTGCCTCTTTCTGCACTTCTCTTGCTTCTTTCTACACCTCTGTTGCTTCTTTCATCAATTCTCTTGCCTGTTTCTGCACTTCTGTTCCTTCTTTCTGCACCCCTCCTGCCTCTTTCTGTAGCACTCTTGCCTCTTTGTGCACCCCTCCTACCTTTTTCTGCACCCCTCTTGCTTCTTTTTGCACCTCTGTTGGTTCTTTCTGCACTGCTCTTACTTCTTTCAGCACCTCACTTGCCTCTTTCTGCACCCCTGTTCCCTGTTTCTGCACCTTTCCTGCCCTATTATGTACTAGGGCCTTACAGGGGAGGTCATGCCAATCACAGGGATACCCCAACCCATAGGTGTTTTCACTGTATTGTAAGTGTCTTTCAGCATAGCACTGGCTCTGGGCCTGGTTAGTCAGAGTCAGTTACCATCAGTACCAGTCAGTAAAAAGTTGGGGGCACAGGATGACTTTGAAACAAGGCCTTTTTCTGCACCTCTGTTGGTTCTTTCTGCATCTCTTACTTCTTTCTGCACTTTTCTTCGTCTTTCTGGACTCCTGTTGCCTCTTTTTGCATTTCTCTTGCTTCTTTCTGCGCCTTTCCTCCTCTTTCTTCACATGTCCTACCTCTGTAGGCATAGTTAGAAATTAGCATTTAAAAAACCTTAGAAATTCACTGAAAAAACCATAGGTTTCAGGGACGTTATAGTTAGAAATTATCATTTAAAAACCTTTGAAATTCACTGAAAAAACCATAGGTTTCAGGGGCGTCATAGTTAGAAATTATCATTTAAAAAACCTTTGAAATTCACTGAAAAAACCATAGGTTTCAGGGACGTTATAGTTAGAAATTAGCATTTAAAAAACCATAGAAATTCACTGACAAAAACATAGGTTTCAGGGACGTTATAGTTAGTTTGACATTTCACTCGTACAAAACCAGAGAAATTCGGCCGTTATAGTTAGTTGAGCTAACTATAACTCGCGGCTCCACAATGCACTGCTGATGACATCACATATTGCATCATTCATGACATGGTCCGTGACATCACTGATGACATCACTGATGACATCTCAAATGACATATCTTTATGTGTATATGTATATATAGCTAACTATAACTGCTGAATTTCACTGTTTTTGTACGAGTGAAATCTGAGACAACTTTACAGTCCCTGTAACCTTTGTTCAGTGAATTTCTAAGGTTTTTTAAATGATAATTCCTAACTATAACATCCCTGTAACTTTTGCTTTTTTCAGTGAATTTCTAAGGTTTTTAACAAGTAGTCGCGTTTGCGGAGTGGTGGAGAAAGGGGCTGGGCCTCAGACCAGCTCTCAGCAATCCCGCTGTCTGGGACATACTGGAGGTAACAGAAGGGGTTCCTGGCCCCCAAGGACCCTCAGCATCCAACGGGACTTCATCCCAAACCAGCAGTGCCCCAAGAGGTACGTTTGCAGAGCGGTGGAGAAAGGGGGTGTGGTCTCCAACAACCTCTCAACAATCCCGCTCTGTGGCACTTATTGGGGGTAACAGGAGGGGTAGTTGGCCCCCAAGGACCCTCAGCAGCCAAGGGGACTTCATCCACCGACCAGCAGTGCACCAGGAGGCATGCTTGCAGAGTGGTGAAGAAAGAGGGCATGACCTCTGATGACCTCTCAGCAATCCCACAGTGTGGGACTTACTTGAGGTAACAGAAGAGGTTGTTTGCTCCCAAGGACCTTCAGCATCCAAGGGGACTTCCTCCCCAAACCAGCAGTGCACCAGGTGGCACGTTTTCAGAGTGGTGGAGAAAGGGGGCATGGCCTCTGACAACCTCTCAGCAATCCTGCTCTGCGGAACCTACTGGAGGTAACAGGAGGGGTAGTTGTCCCTCAAGGACTCTCGGCAGCCAAGGGGACTTCATCCCCCAATCAGCAGTGCACCAGGAAGTGTGTTTGCAGAGTGCTGTAGAAAGGCTGTGTGGCCTCAGAAGTCCTCTCAGCAATCTTGCTGTTTGGAACTTTTTGGAGGTAACAGGAGGGCTTGTTGCTCCCAAGGACCCTCAGCATTCAAGGGAACTTCTTCCACTAACTAATAGTGGGCCAGAAGGCATGATTGCAGAGTGGTGGAAAAAAGGGTGTGTGGTCTCGGACCACCTCTCAGCAATCCTGCTCTGTGGGACTTACTTGAGGTAACAGGAGGGGTTTTTGGCCTCCAAGGGCCCTCAGGAGGCAAGGGGACTTCATTTTCCAACCAACAGTGTGCCAGGAGGCATGTTTTCAGAGTGGTGAAGAAAGGGGGCGGGCCTCCAGCGACCTGCTGATCTTTTTTTTATTTCTTTATTTTTTGTATCTATTCTGAGAGTGGGCTGCATGGCCTCCCTCCCCGGGCCGATTGCATCCCCGGGAACCCCATTCCCCACAACCTGGCCTTTTTAATTTTAACTTGTTTAAACTAAAAGGGAGGGGGGAGCAAGCAGCCCTGCTCCCGGGCCAATTTGGTCCCTGGGGACCCCATCCCCAGGGGCCCAGCTCCATTTGTGGGTGCCCTGGTCCCAATCAGGGCACCCACTCTGTTGGGGACTGTGGGGGGAGCCTCAAGGCCCCCACAATCTCTGCCTGCTTCCCATCTCCTGCAGGTTCTTGCATTGCTTTGACATGCAGCTACCTCTGTGTCAAAGCAATTCTGCTCCACTTTAAGCAAGCAAGAGCAAAACGCTCTTGGTTGCTCAAAGCAAAGCATGGTTTGCTATGGCTTGGTGGGAGCGGTAAAGCTCCCGCCAAGCCATAGCAAACAGCTATGTCCCGGGGGTGGGCACTCCAGGATATAGCAGGAGCTGGCCCTGGGAGTAGGGGTTCCCAGAGCCACCTATGGCAACAGGAGGGGGGCCATATGCCCCCCTCCATTGCAGGACACAGCCCCGTCCCCAGGGCTAATTATTTACATATGCCCGGGGGAGGTGCACACATTTTTTTCAAGATAACCTTGGGGAGGTGGCGGTCCCCAGGGCTGCAGCAGGGGGCGTGTTCCCCCCGCATTAAATTCATATTTTGCCCTGAGGAGGTGGTGGTCCCTTGGGCTGCGGGGAAGCCAGAGGACCCCTGTTAAAATTACATTTGTCCTGTGGAGGTGACGGTCCCCACGGCAACCCCGCATAAATTATGAAGAATTCTCGTGGAGGTGGCTGTCCCCAGGGCTGCGGGGGGCTATGCGAGCCTTCTGCATTATTCATTTTATTGTTTGCCCCGAGAGGTGGCTGTCCCTGGGGCACTCCCACATAATTAATAAACACTATCCCCGGGTCTTGGCCCACCCGGGGACTTCATAAAAAAGAAGCGCAGGAGCCCACGCTTTTTTTTTTAAATGTTGCAGTGGGTCCACCTGAGAAATTACTGCAAAATGTTTCTATAGGAAAAGCATTGTTTGTTTTGCCAATAGCTTTGGCACTGCTTGACTAATCTTCTTGAACTTTTCTAAATACGCCCCTTTATTGGTTCAGCTGCGGTGTTGAAAGTTTTGGGGTGATCCGTCAAGCAGGGGCCGAGAAAAAAGGGGGATCCTGAAACGTATTTTTTCCATGTTATGTCTATGGGGATTTTTCATTTTTTGAACACGACTATAGCCCGAATCTCTGAACGGAATTACACCAAATTTGGCAAAAAGCTAGATGTTGGTCCAGAAAGCTTTCTTTTTGTGATTTGGTGTAAATCCGTTCAGTAGATTCAGAGATATTTAGGTCTGAAAAATATAGCTATCTGGGGACCCGAGTTGTTCCAGTGGACTCGTGGATCCTACTGAAATTTGATTGGCTGCCAGCACTTCAACCAGGAAGCATTGGGAGCCATCTTGGGACTTGGCTTGAAGCGAGTCCCCCCAAAAAAGTAAACAATAAAGAAAATGGGGCATGGTAGGAATACCCTCACCCCCCCACCAGAAATGGTTGGGGTCCCACAGAGACCCCACCGGAGGTTAAAAGTGTTTCCAAATCAGGGGTAGTGTTTATTAATTATGTGAGGAAGGCCCATTGAACCCCCGCACCCCAGGGTCAGCCACCTCCCTGGGGAAAACAATAAAATGAATGATGCAGAGGACCTGCACACCCCCTCCCCCCTCAGCCCTGGGGACCGCCACCTCCCCGGGGCATTCTTTATTCTGTAATGGAAGTGACACTGCGATCTTTTAAACCGGGAATTGGTGTGCTGGCTGTATTTTAATTCAATAGCACAGAAGAAGGCATAATAGCCAAAACACATCTGCTGGAATTGAATATGCTCTGTATTTTCTCTGAGCAAGCATCTAATTTGTGGCTCCTACCCTCACGCCACGGCAGCACCCGATGTGAGTTCAGTATCTTTGGTGGGATTTGGAGCTGAAATATATATATATATATATATATTCACTGAAAAAACCATAGGTTTTAGGGACAGTTATAGTTACTTGGACATTGCACTCGTACAAAACCCGTGAAATTCCCCGTTATAGTTAGTTCAGCTAACTATAACTCGCGCCCCGCAATGCACTGCTGATGACGTCACATATTACATCACTCATGACATGGTCAGTGACATCACTGATGACATCACTGATGACATCTCAAATGACATCACTGTTGACATCATCCAGTGACTGTGTGTTTCTGTAAAGTTTAAATATTTTTAATATATATAGGGAAAGGCGTTTTGAAGAATGAGTGGGTGTATAAGTGTCTGTATGGATGATTTAGTAGGTGCGTGACTAATTCTATAAGTGAGTGATTAAACGTATCTTACTGAATGCATGGGTTAGTGACTAAACTGGGTGAATGTCTGTATCTGTCTGTTGCTGTGTAAGTGGCTGCATGGGTTTGTGAACAGCTACATGAGTGTCTATAAGAGTTATTGATTTGTTGTCTGAGTATCTGTATGGGTGCCTGAGTGTTTGTGTGGATGGGGTGTGTGCGACTGTGCATAGATGTGTGAGTGGGTGATTCACTGGGTGGATGGTTTCAAGAGTGCATCTGTGATAGACTGTATGGGTGGGTAAGTGTGTGTAACAGTGTGTTAGTGAGTGAATGTATGTCCCAGTGGTACATGTGTGAGTAACTACATATGTGAAAGGCAGTATATATGTGTGTTAGAGTATTTAAATGGCTATAAGTGAGAGTGTGTTATTGTGAGAGTGGCTGTATGGATGAGTGTGTGCTTGTATCAGTGATTGTATAAGAGCGTAACAATGTGCTAGTATTTGTATGATTAAGTGAGCTGGTGTGTGTATAACTGTATAGGTGAGTAAATGGCAGTGTGTTTAATTTTTGCATGACTGACTAGGTGTGTGAGTACCTCTATGGATGAGTGGCGGTGTTTGAGTGTCTATATAGGAGTAAGAGTGCATATGATAGTCCTGTACTGAGTGACCATAAGTATGAGTGACTGTACGGGTGAGTGAGTGGATGTGTGTGTAGACCTAAGAATCAGTGAGTGGGTATGTAGTTATTGGTGTTGGAGTGTCTATGGTTTTGCGAATGGCAGTCTGTAATTTAGAGTGGGTGTATCAAAGGTTATATTAGGGTGTGAGGAGGTGCATCAGATTATCACGTGGATGATGTCATCAGTGATGTCATTTGAGATGTCATCAGTGATGTCATCAGTGATGTCACTGACCATGTCATGAGTGATGTAATATGTGACGTCATCAGCAGTGCATTGCGGGCGCGAGTTATAGTTAGCTGAACTAACTATAACGGGGAATTTCACGGGTTTTGTACGAGTGCAATGTCCAAGTAACTATAACTGTCCCTAAAACCTATGGTTTTTTCAGTGAATTTCAAAGGTTTTTTAAATGCTAATTTGTAACTATAACGTGTCTGAAACCTATGGTTTTTTCAGTGAATTTCAAAGGTTTTTTAAATGCTAATTTCTAACTATAACGTGCCTGAAACCTATGGTTTTTTCAGTAAATTTCAAAGGTTTTGTAAATGACAATTTTTAAATGTATTAATTGTTATATTCATTTTTTTCATACTGATTTACTACATTTTTTGAAACAATTTTTTTTTACATATTTTATTTTTTAAATTACATTGTAATTACATTATACATTACATTACAAAAAATACTTTCTCAGAATGAATTACTTTAGTTTAAATACTTTGCACATAGGCAATAGACTTTTAAGTACAGTAGTTACAGTTGTTGCAATGGGCAACACATTTTCAAACACAATGCAACATTCAGCTCAATGTGAATTTCTAGTTAAATGCAATTAGTTACTTTATGGATTACTTTTCTAACCACAGGACTGGATCCTAGATTCAGTCTTGGGACATCTCCTGTAAACAGTTGAGTAAAAGCGTTTTGGTTACAGTACTGATTTTTAAGGAATATTATTGTATTTTAAAAGTTGACACTTAGAAACTTTTTCTCATATGGTCACCAATGTTATCCTATGGAAGGAAATTCACTTAGCAGGTAAAAACTGTTATTGTTACTTTTTCTTACTCAGTGTTGGATCCTGGATCCAGCACTGGTGCATCTCCTGTAAACAGTTGAAAGAATGCGTTTAAGTCATACAGGTGATTTTTAAGGAATATTTGTAGTTTGTAAAAATCAACACTTTGAAACTTTTTGCTGAAAACCAGACAATGGATTCCTATGGAAGAAAATATAAGTTACTGGTAAGTACGGTTAAAATTACTTTTCAGGGTCAGTGCTGGGCTAAAAGATGCAGCACTGGGTTCTCTCCTGATAACAGGTGAGTAAATCGGAATTCGTATTTCGGCTGATTTTAGAGGAATATTTTAAAGTTCCAAAACTCCACACTTAGAAGAATTTCCAAGTGAAACCAGTCAATGTTAGCCTATGGAAGGAAATTCAAGTTACTGGTAAGTACGGTTAGAATTACTTTTCAGGGTCAGTGCTGGGCTAAAAGGTGCAGCACTGGGTTTTCTCCTGATAACAGGTGAGTAAGTCGGATTTCGGCTGATTTTAGAGGAATATTTGTATGTTTCAAAAATCAACACTTAGAAACTTTTTCAGCAAAAAGCAGGCAATGATATCCTATGGAAGGAAATTCAAGTTACTGGTAAGTACGGTTAAAATTACTTTTCAGGATTAGTACTGGGCTGAAAGATGCAGCACTGAGGTCTCTCCTGATAACAGGTGAGTAAATCGGAATTCGTATTTCGGCTGATTTTAGATGAATATTTTAAAGTTCCAAAACTCCACACTTAGAAGAATTTCCAAGTGAAACCAGTCAATGTTAGCCTATGGAAGGAAATTCAAGTTACTGGTAAGTACGGTTAAAATTACTTTTTAGGACCAGTACTGGGCTGAAAGATACAGCACTGAGGTCTCTCCTTATAACAGGTGAGTAAATCGGAATTCGTATTTCGGCTGATTTTAGAGGAATATTTGTATGTTTCAAAAATCAACACTTAGAAACTTTTCAGCAAAAAGCAGGCAATGATATCCTATGGAAGGAAATTCAAGTTACTGGTAAGTACGGTTAAAATTACTTTTCAGGACCAGTACTGGGCTGAAAGATGCAGCACTGAGGTCTCTCCTTATAACAGGTGAGTAAATCGGAATTCGTATTTCGGATAATTTTAGAAGAATATTTGCACAATGGTGAAGGGAGGGGCGGGGCCTGAGGTGACATCTATGCAAACGCGCCCGTGGCGCGTTTTAAGTTGGGGGATTAAGTCCCCTTGAATCCTGAGGGTCCCTAGGGGCCAACTAGCCCACCAGGAACCTCCAATATGCGCCAGGGGCTGCGTTGCAGAGACGTGTAGAGAGGCCACACCCCTTTTACACCTCTCTGCAACGCAGCTCTGTGGCGCTTTCTGGATGTACCTGTTGGGCTAGTTGGCCCCCTGGGACCCTCAAGATTGAAGGGGATTTAATTCCCCATCTTAAAACGCGCCAGGGGCCTGTTTGCACACGTCACCTGAAGCCCCGCCCCCTCCCTTCACCACTGTGCAAACGCAGCCCCCTGGCGCATACTGGAGGTTCCTGGTGGGCTAGTTGGCCCCCAGGGACCCCCAGTATTCAGGGGGCGCGTTTGCAGAGTGGTGAAGGAAGGGGGCGGGGCCTGCGGGCCCGATCGTTTTTTTTTTTTTTTCCCCTGAAGGGGGGCTGTGTGGCCCCCTTCCTTTTTCACGTTTTGGGCCCTGGGGACCCCATCCCCCAGGGCCTTACCCCTTTTTTTAAATTAAATATTTAAAAAAAACGGGTAGGGGCCGCGGGGCCCCCCTTCCCTGGGCCTGTATTGGCCCCGGGGACCCCATCCCCGGGGCATGGCCTCGATTTTTTTTTCTTTGGAGGGGGCTGCGTGGCCCCCTCCTCAGGCCATTTAAGGCCCCGGGACCCCATCCCCCGGGGCTGGCCTTTCCGTTTTTTTAAAATTTAATTATTTTTAAACTTTGGGGAGGGGGCCGCGTGGCCCCCCTCCCGGGCCACTACTTGCCCCGGGGACCCCATCCCCCGGGGCTGGCCCCTCTCCGTTGGGGACTGTGGGGGTCCCCAAGCCCCCACAGTCCCGCCGGCTCCCGCGTCCCTTGGGAGCCGGCATTGCTTTACACATGGGGAGCTGCTAAGATGCAGCTCCCCATGTGGAAAGCATCGGCTTTGGATATTGGAAGAGAGAGCAGGTTTCCCTGCTCTCTCTTCCAATATCCAAGCAGTTTGCTATGGCAGGACGGGAGCCGCGAGGCTCCCGTCCTGCCATAGCAAACTACAGTGTCCCGGGGTAGGCACCCCGGGACACTGCAGGAGCCGGTCCTGGGGGTGGTGGTCCCCAGGGCCATCAAGGGTTTCCAGGAGGGGGCCGCGCGGCCCCCTCCCATTCAGGGTCACAGCCCCGGGGAGGTGGTGGTCCCCGGGCTCTGGGGTCCGTAACGGACCCCCATATTTAAATGTTTAGTGCCCCGGGGAGGTGGCGGTCCCCGGGGCGTGTGGGGGGGCTGGAGCCCCCCCACACAGGTTCTTTAATTTAAAAAAAAAAAGCCCCGGGGAGGTGGTGGTCCCCGGGGCTGCGGGAGGGCTCAGAGCTCTCCCGCACCATTTAAAAAAAAAAGCCCCGGGGGGTGGCGGTCCCCGGGGCTTGGGGGGCCCTTTGTGGCCCCCCACACATAAAATTAACCCCCCCCACCATGCCCCCGGGACTTGGGCCACCCGGGGGCCAATTAACATCGAAGCGCGGGAGACCGCGCTTCGATTTTTTTTTTTTCGGCAGGATTCGCGCACCCTGAGCGCATCCTGCCGATTTTTAAAAGAATGTGCAGAACGTGAGTTTATTTTTTGCTCTCACAACCTGCAGTCATGACGCGTTTCGACCCCGTGGGGCCTTGATCACATGATGCGCCTCACAGTGGGAGTCAAGCTTTTAAACCATTTTTTTAAACTTGTTTAAAGTGACATGTGCCTTAATCTGTAGGTCCCCATTAACATAGAAAAAATACTGTTCCTTAATAGTCACATGCTGACACTTACATTTGCGTCCAGATATAAATATTGTGACATTACATTCTTATGTTATAAAAACTGTAACAACATGGACTTGAATATTTAACAGTTGTCAAAAAATGCTACTCATTTATAAAAGTTATAAAAGATGTTAAAAATGTAGCGATGTTGCCTTGCTTGGAGTAGCTGCCCAGGATGCATTGAAGCAACAATAAAGGAGGTTTTAGACATCAAAGTGCAGTTCACACAATATATATGCATATCTAAGTATTATTGTATACAAATAAATACTTGGTAAAAACTGAATCACGGTATAAATTAGGGGTGGGCGGAATTTGTGGAGTTGCGTTCCGCAAAATTCCGCGAAACGGCAAGAAATCTCCACGAGCACGCGGAATTTCGCGTGCTCGCGGAGATTTTGCTGCGCCCGTTGCAATCTATGCAGGGTCACTCTCAGGGGCAGACGAGCATCATCCCAGAATGAATCCTGCCCTGCATATTTATCCACGAAGATGCCACCATTTTGTGCACTACCTCTACTCAACTGGAGTACTTTCTACTGGCTAATCAGTAAGTGCTACCTCGTTGGGTAAATGTATAGTGCCTTTCCTACACTGCAGCTGCGTAAAGGACCAGAAGAATTGTCTCCAGTGACCTTGTGTGTCTGTAACTTTGCCACCGCGACGGAAAGGCGCTGGGGTCCTTTGAGTAAGCTGTCCATCATAGTGGGGAAAGGGCGGGAAGATGTTGCATACCGCTAGTGTATGTGGGGCGGGGCAAAACGGGCGGGGCATCCATGCGAGTTCACATGCATCTTGTTTATAAAGGGTCAGAGCACGATCTGAGCAGCAGATGAGGAGAAAGAACCTCCTGGCCACTGGACCTACACAGGGATTGCGCTCGAGAAAATCAAGGATGCAAAGACCTCCATCAGGGATTACAGCTAATGTTTGGCGGTAGATCTGGGCAGAAAGCACTCCTGCTTAGCCTCGACCTTGCTCACAAATTTTTTGTGCTGATTAATGCGTTACAGAATTTGAGCTTCAACTCGGGCACCTGCTTTATTTAAATCTGTAAGTGCTTCATGCACCCGAATTCCGTTCCGCCGCGGATCGCAGAAGTTTCGACATTTCCGCGTTCCACGCGGAAATGCCGAAATTTCGCAAGTTCCGCGAGTGGAACGGAATTTGCCGCCCACCCTTAGTATAAATACCTTAAAACCCCCCAATAAGGGTTTTGACAGTAAAAACCTTAAATATTGGTCAATTGCTAAGACATATTATCAGCAATAGAGAACTGACCCCCATTGTTTTAGAGCTTTTGGACTATTCAACAAAGTGCTAGTGCATATATCTTATGTACAACTGTAAACAACTAACTATGTAAACCCTACACTTTTGAAAAGAAAGTGCTGGTGCATTAAAACAAAGTGCTCTGTGCATGTTTCACCTCAGTGGTAAAAAAGCTAAAACCATCTTAAAAGACTGTGGTAATAGTTACTGGGGGCATACTGCGGTCTTATTACATTTTGCTGTTCAGAATAGTGGGAGACCAATAGTCGTTGTCAATGCCAATCAATGACTAAACTGGGGTGGTGGAGTGAGCTAAAGAATGATGATGGATTAAACCCAGATCAGCTGACTGGGGGTGAGTGTTTGATTTGCTCTGATGCTCCGTCCATCATCCCCTTTGGTATCGCTTTGTTCGCCCTAAGTTGGCAGGGTATGCCCAGACGTGGGTCCCTTGCTCACTTTGCCACTGGATTCAAGATAGCCTGGCTGATGAGGGTTTTGAACCCGAAACCGGTCCCAGGATGCTTTTTTCCGATCCAGGGAAGACATGGCTTGGCAGTTCGGGCTGGACTGTTCCCATGAGGCACAGGGTCAGACTGATTTGCATATGGCCATGTCTGAACTGGGGTGGTGGAGTGAGCTAAAGAATGATGATGGATTAAACCCAGATCAGTTGACTGGGGGTGAGTGTTTGATTTGCTCTGATGCTCCGTCCATCATCCCCTTTGGTATCGCTTTGTTCGCCCTAAGTTGGCAGGGTATGCCCAGACGTGGGTCCCTTGCTCACTTTGCCACTGGATTCAAGATAGCCTGGCTGATGAGGGTTTTGAACCCGAAACCGGTCCCAGGATGCTTGTTTCCGGTCCAGGGAAGACATGGCTTGGCAGTTCGGGCTGGACTGTTCCCATGAGGCACAGAGTCAGACTGATTTGCATATGGCCATGTCTGAACTGGGGTGGTGGAGTGAGCTAAAGAATGATGATGGATTAAACCCAGATCAGTTGACTGGGGGTGAGTGTTTGATTTGCTCTGATGCTCCGTCCATCATCCCCTTTGGAATCAATGACTAAAGGCAGGTATATAAATCCTCAATGGCGTTTAGGCCCCCCGGCTGCTTGGAATCTAATTCCAAAATATACAGTGTTTCCAGTCTCCTGAGGGCCTTTTCTCTATTACCCCCTCTTTTGTTTGGTGGTATGGTACCGATTAAAAAGTATTTTAAATCACTGGGATATATATATAACAAGTCTCTTTGGGTAATAGGAATATGCTCGGTGCTGAAAATCTCAGTTACTGGTCCCCACCAGTATAGTATTTACAACATTGCACTGAGATTTAACAAACAATAATGACTTTTCCCGCTTTGTTTCTTATAAGTTTTTTTTATTCCTTCTTTAGATGCTTCATTATATACAGCAAACAGCCATCAATACAGCACAGTCAACACGTGTTTCGCGCTACAACGCTCTTCTTCAGGGCTGTTACAAACATAAAATCATAAATCAATTGATGTTATCCATGAAATCCAAAAACAAATTTTTAATAAACATAAATCACTACGTGAATCAAGATTCATTAACATTTGTTCCATAAGAATCAGCCTTTCCTGTATTCACATTCCTATTTAACAACACACCACTCTAGAAACAGTCCAAGTGATAACCTATTCTTGATACGAAGCAAAAATAAAAAAATAAAAAGCTAGTACCACATAATTGGCTTGATAGTAGGTTCGACCTTATGATAAATGTTTTATTTACCATAGAATGCATTATAATTATGTGAATTTTGCCTCTCAAATCTGAAACTACTACTCCTCCTGGTATTATTAATGTTACTCAATTGCAAATAGCGTCATGCTGGTTCGCATTATTGTCAATAACTAAAGTGAGAGGGGACAAGCACAGAGGGAATAGGTTCACTGCAGCTTCATTAGGGGGCAAAGAGTTAGTACACTTCCGCCTCTGGCTGATTTCAATTTGAGTTAAAGCATGCAGCCCTTTCCCAAGGAAGCATACAAAAAAGTGATGAATGGAATGCTTGAATTAATCTCAGCCACTGATAATTACTCAGCCACTGGCAATTACTCAGGCCAAATCCCGTCCATTGTTATTCTGCACCACATACCACCTCAGTATGGAATCGGCCATATGCCAATCAGTCCAACCCAGACTAGCAGTCCAGGTCCTCTCTGGAACACACGCAACCTAGAACAGGTTTTGCCCTGATAAGGATTCATCAGTCAGGTATAGCTTTCACAAGTAGCACATCCACACACAAAGTAGTCCTTCTCAACGTTAGGGACTACTATGGTAATGTGTGCTTTTTTAAAACCCAAAAATATTTTTGGCTTTAGTGAATTCATTTTTTAGATTCATTGCGTGGCTGCTTCCCCAACAATAAGGCTCTGCACAAAAAAAATTTGCTAAAGACTGGCATCCAAGGCCAGACATGTTGGCTTTGCCAATGCTTGCATTGATTATGGCTGTAACGGATCCCTGTGCTCTTATGTCTCAAGGGCAGCTTTAGTCTGTGTTGTATATGTGTATTGCCTTTGCTCTTGTACCCCTTTCTGGCGCCATGTTAAATATTGTTGCCGGTGTGTTTGCTTTAAAACTGAGATTTGCACTCTACTGTTTCCTGATGTTGTATTAGTTGGCACTTCAACCATGTTACTGTTCAGCATCTCACACATTTTGCAGTGTGATATGCTCACTTCCTTTTCAATGGTGTTCAGTATCTTATCTGTAAGATGATCACCACAATAACCACTGCGGGTTAAAGTGGAATGTGGAACCTTTAGGCTCCATTAATATCCTGACGCTCTTGTCATGCTTACATTTCATAGGTTCCCTAAAGCTTTTCTGAGAAAGTCCACTTTGAGTTGAGCATTACTCCTTTTCATCTATTCTCTTTCTTCTTATTTTTAGTATTATTTTTATTTTTTCTCAGTTTCTCACATACCTGGATCTTTATTATTGGCACAAGTGTAATTCTTTTCCATGCATTTCTCCTAGTGTTAATTTTTAGGTTTGGGCTGGATGTAGCTTTATTATCTTGCAAGCCTAATGTAATAAAAAAATGAAAATACATGTATTGCGTCAGTTTCTAATTCCATTGGCCTGTTCAGCTCTCATTCACATTTAGCTTCTACCCATCGCAGTATAGAACACGGGGTACATCAGCACCTAGCTCTCTTGTACAGTGAATAACAACATTTATCCTGATCATGTTTGTGCATCTAATTAAAAAGAGGTATGCTTCTATTACAGGTCTGGTCGTTAAATACTTTGTTTTGTCACTTATCATTTTATGTCCTTTTAATTATTATTTTTTGTGTTAGAAATTGGGTTTCTGGTTCACTAGGATATGAGCCCTGGTCAAGCAGCAACCACAATCCTAGTTAGGGTAAGGCAGCTGCAAATCCCAAATTAACCTGTGCTCACCCTCTTGTAGCTTGGCACAGAGCAGTCATGCTTAACTTGAAGGCAATCTGTAAGGTATTTGTGCAGCACTTCAAAACAGCAGAACAGTGATAAGACTCGCACAGAAAGATCCCATAACAGGTTAGAAAAATAAAGCTTGATTTAAACAATAAAACAAGACCAAAACGACAAAAATCCACTCATTAGTACATGAGTTATGAGTTTATAATGAACTGTAAAATAGTGCCTAAAAGCATAAAGCGCAAACCAGAGATAGCTGATCGCACTGGACCAGGTAAAATCCAAAGTTGAAGTCAACCACAATGGACCGCAGGTAAGATATAGTCCCAGATTAGCCCAGCTGAAAGTTTACTTTTGCAAGTTTTGTGTCAAGAGTCCCATTCGTGGGGAGGAAGTTCGCTGAGAGCAAGGAGACCGTTGCTGGCCAACATGCCGCAAACAGCAGGCTGGGCATCGGAGAGGGGCGGGCTGGAGCTCTTCACCGGCAGACAATGCTTGCTAAGCGAAGAGACAATCATGCAGCGGCTTGCGCTGGTTCTTTGTGCGAGTGGCCCTGTTCTGGTGCGAGAGGGCCCATTTGTGGTTGTGAGGAGCACAAAAGCTTGATTTAAATGGCTCAGCTTGTTGAAGACATGTCCAGGAGCTGCAGGGAGTTTGTTAGGATAAGATCAGGAAGCTAGTCGGCCAGCCCTTTCAGTCGTTCTGGGGTGCTGGGTTTAAGATGGAGGTTCCAGGCCCATCCATGGGTCTCTGACCTCTGTGGTTTCAGATAGCGGGGGCAATAGCCCCAGGTGTCTTGCACCCCTTTTCCACTCTCCCTCCCACCAGTTCAGAGTTGGTATCCTGAAACTGGTCTTCAACCCAGGGTCTATACCGTTAGGCTGAACAAGTGCCTGGCAAGCCAGGACTTCCAGAAGAGTACCACTACCCCCCTTAAGGGAGACACATACTCTAGGTGTCATGCAAGAGTCTGCCTGGTGCAGGTCCCCAGCCCTCTGTCCCTGTGACAGTGCATGGAGCCCCCCCGGCCAGAAGTGGCCTCACCAGCATCAGTCTTGGGGTGCTCTGTTCTCAGAGCTCACAACCCTTGGCGCACTGGTTCTCCCACAGTGGACCGTTTCCACCTCCTGCCACTCCATCTGGGCCTCTAAACCCTCTGCTGTGGAGTGGAGCTTCCCATAAAACAGAACTGGTAGGGCACCTGTGGCGACTGCCCTACCCAGCTCCCCTGACATCTGTGGATGGTCTCTTGGTACAGGCCAGGTAACCTTGTGTGCGTCCCCTCTGGGAGCAACACACTATGTATTCACCTTTTGTGTTGCATAATTTAATGGAGAACTGGCTTTCTCTTGAGAGAAACCAATCTGATTTTACTTTTGCATATTCACCCACATGATCACTTTTTCGTTCTCTGGATCTGGTTTTTCACTTGGGGTGCTTTTTGAATTCTCTTCACTATTCACCTTATTACAAATGCAGTGAGACGTATCTTTCGATGTGATTCTTGATAAAACTTTGGTTCGGCTGAATCAAATTGAATAAAGAAGTAATGGAGTACTAAGTGCCATCATTTAAGTTTGCAAAAAGATTTAGGGCCTGATTACTAGTTTGCCGATCCATGGGACCTCCAAACCCGTGGTGGAGGGGAGGTTGTGGTCAAAGATCACCGTGCCAGTGGCCTGACCACCGCATTATGAGTGTGGCGGTCAGACTATTAGGGGCCCGTCCCAACCGCTGGGGATCTGTGATCCCCGTTGGTGGTGCTGCGGTCCCGAGGCCACATATGTTTGGTGGCGCTTCTGCGGCACTGCAAAGCCTATTAAAAGTGTCCTCCCCGCCTCACTTTTCATGACGGTGAGGCTGCTGTGAAAAGTTTGGTGGTGAGCAAACAAAAGGGGCTCTACAGGGCCCCCTTGTGCCCTTCTTCCTGGGGATACATGTGCCCCCCAGTGTGTATGCACCCGCAGTTCCTGCCAGGCATGGACTTAACAGTCCTTTGATGCTCCCATTGTGGTGCCTTATTGAAAGGCACTGCTGTGGGAACGCCAAAGGACCACACACCAGACTACAAAAATACTTGATATCTGGTGGGCGGCAGCCACGTGGCAGCAGTGTGGAGGCCTACTCCTGCACTGCCAAAGTCTTTATCAGGTCCTTAGTCTTTGCAGAATACGTGTATGCCCTACTGTAACTTGCTTTATACAGATGTATTCTGTACAGAAGTCTGTATTCACATTGCATTGAAAATGAGTTCCAGGTGAACACCTGTTCTTAGTTAATTCAGGCCCAATAGTAGCATTTAATTTACAGTCCCTGGGCACATGTAGTGCATTTACTAGAGACATATAAGTAAAATAAATATGCCAATTGTGGCTAAACCAATGTTATAATGTTTTAGGAAAAGAGCACAAACATTTTAGCACTGTTTAGCAGTAGTAAAGTGCACAGAGACCTAAAGCCAACAAAAACGAATTCCGCAAAAATGGGAGGAGAAAGACAAAAAGTTTGTGAGCATCCCTGCAGAATGCGCCATTTCCAATATTTTGTCATCTGTATGCATTTGAACTATGTCTTTGGGTTACAGTAAGTCCAGCCCTATCATAAGCTTTCGTTCCACCAATAAGAATATTAGCTATGTGTGGTGTGTTGCAACTAAAATGGTTCCTACACTTGCTCTAAATACACATGTCTGCTATTCTACACCGTTCTATTAAAATCATATGTGATGGTTGTTTTTTTAAAGTAATTATTATTGCAAGCATATAGCCGCCACATTTGGGGGTGAGAGTATGTTTTCATTTATTGTGGCATATTCTAGCAGTTAAAAAATATTAACCTGTTGCAACAGCTTTCCAAGAAAAAACCTTTTGGCTTTGCAATGTTTGTTCTTTTTGGGGCCTATGTCCTCCTATCTCTTGCTGTGTTGCAAGAGAAAGGGTTTCCTGCTGAACGTTTTTCTGATTTGAAGAATAGCTCATACCTGTCTGTCACGCTGTGTGGCTTTATTTTAGCATTTTGTTTTATTTCTATTTGGCACGTTTAAGGCTTGCCTTCTCTATCTTAATGCAAAACTATTTAGACCTATGTTTATTAATACCTTCCACTGGCCATTTCTCTTTGCTCACTGGATTGCTTTTATCCATTCGTTTGCTGACCTTTCCGTATGATATAAGTGAGTGTGTTTAGTACCAGACTATTGAGGTTTTAATATTGAGGAGCCAAAATATTGTGAAAAAATGTCAACCAGAATATCAAGAAAGTAAACATATTTAGGTACATATTGATTTACCATTTTTGACCCCACATATGCTTACCTCGATAATATAAACATATATGTTCAAGGATTAAGAATAGTACATTTATACTTACATAAATATACTTGCATTCACAATATTCTGCTTGTTGATATTTTTTCAACAAAATATTTGGCAAGTTGATATTTTTTTACCATTATTATGTGAAATACACCAGAAGTGTGAGAAGAGTGTTTAGTAGTATTTGCTAGAGACTTCTAGTATGTTTCTCTGTTTCATTATGGTTTATTTTCTGTCCTCCAGACTGGCCTTTCCTCTTCCATTCTGTTGGCCCCCGTCTTGAACTTTAGATCTATGCTTGGTTTATCTTCATCAGTCCGATAATTTCTTTAGCAAAGTTGCTCTTCCTGTGTTTTTATTTTTGGCTTTTTTAGTTTTACTCTAATTTGGTTGGTATTAGGACTCTGTGCAATGTGATACTGCTATTCGATGGCACAGTGTGTTCCCTTCCTCCAAAACAAACTGTTTAAATAAGTGTTATAGTTACATTTCCTTTAAGGCCATGGTGGATGGAACAGAAAATGCACATATAACATCAGGTCTAATGTCATTGATGAGCTGCAGAGTGTATTTACACCACCCACAGAAGAGACACAAATATATGGCTGTCAAGGGGACCACTGTGCTCAGGCTGGAGAGCAGCTTAAAAGCATTGCAGTGATACACAGAAAGGAAGAACAAGTTACTTACCTTTGGTAACTCTCTTTTAGGTGGGTGCTCTATTTTTCTAAAAATTCCTCACCTTTAGACTATTCCCTAGGCACCAGACTGGATCAGAAACATTTTGTTCATTCTGACCTGGAAGTGATGTGACGGAGCACCATATAAGCACTACGCTTGCTCCCCTAAGTCAATGTCTTACTTGATTTTATTTGTGCTCTCGGATGTAGGGCACAAAATTGACTGCCAGTGTGCAGCTCTCTAATTTGGAAAATTTTTATGCGGTAAAAAAGAAACCACTTGACAGAAGGGAAAGGCTGAAGGGCAATGAGGAGTCTGCAATTAGATAGGGTAGCCACCAGAAAGAGTTACAGCAAAAATAGGTCACTTGCTGGTCTGATGGATACTTCTGATCACAGATTCCTCACATTCAAAATATATACCAAAGAGGTACGTCCAGAAAGTGGTGGGTCTCTGGAGTGGGCTGAGACCAAAAAGCCTTGCAGGACTGATCAGTCAAAATGCCCTTTTAGTTCAACCAAGTTCTCTAGGCAGTAGCTATGTAGCTGCCTTACAGACGGGCACTATGTGTGTCAAAGCACTTGTGGCAGGCTTAGCCCTGGTGTAATGGGCTCCCAGACCTTCCGTAGGCTGCTTTTTAAATGATGTGAAGCAGAACTTAATGTAGAGGTCTACCCACCTCAACGGAGTCTTTTTTTGCAACTCTTTCCCTTTCTTAATCTTGAACAACCACATAGAAAATTGATTGTCCATCTGATGGTCCTTGATGTAAAAGCTTAAAGCTTGTTTAGGGTCCAATCGTAGGGGTCTCTTTAACTTTTGTGAGGGGTGAGGAGTGATTAGGAACCATGAGAGAGTGATAGATTGCCCAATGTGGAAAGAAGACACAACTTTTGGCAAAATGGCTACTCATGTCCTCAGCACCAGTTTGTCCAGAAAAAAGGTGGTGTGTGGCTGGTGCACTGACAATGTGTGGAGTTTACTTATGTGTCGAGCTGAAGTGATTGCAAACAGGAAGAAAGTTTTCAAAGTTAGAAGACACAACACAATGCTGTGCATCAGAGCAATGGGAGTACATATGAGAAATGTCAAGACCAAGTTAGGGTGCCACTGGGGCATCATAAACAGTTTGAGAGGGAACATGTGCATCAAACCTTTAATAAATTGCATCACAACAGAGGATTTAAACTAGGATGGTAGGTCTGGTAAATTTAAAAAAAGGCAAAACTGAAGAAAATTAACCGTTAATATTGCCCATGCAAGGCCTTGCTGTGCTAAAGACAAAACAAATAGTAATACATTCAACAGTTTGGTTAATAAAGGGTTTGTTTTGCAGATTCCAAACCAGACCACAAATTTTGTTCCAGCACCCGGCGAAAATGGACTTTGTAGCCTAGCAGCTAGTTTGAAATACACAACCTCAGGTGGAAGGTTGAATGTAGTCAACTGCCACCTACTCAATAGTAATTTATTGTATGATTAATTAAAATCTTTTCAATATCAAAAACTTTATAAACATTGTATGGATAAAACACTTAGAAGCTCAATAAGACCACAGTTCTTTTTAAATTAGGTTTGCATGTTAGAAAGAGAAAATATGTGTGGGTGCGAGATTAAGGCCCTGATTTAGATCTTGGCGGGACTCCCATCATCCCTCTGTGGCAGAGCTTACAGGTACTCCGTCAAGCTGACAGACTCCCATCCACCGAATTTAGATGTTGGCTGGCTGATCCGCCGTCTGCATTGAGAGAGCGTTTTTCGTCATGTAAACGGTTCACCGCTGTCAACGCGACAGACTCCTTTGCTGGCTAACATTAATCCATCACCGGCAGGGTGGCGGGATTGCGCCGAGCATCCTTAGATTTCACAGTTGTGCTGGAATTGTTCTAACGGTGTATTGCTAATGGAGCAATTAAGTCATGGGACACGTTCAATATTGTACTATTCCTGTGGCTTTTGGATGGATACTAGCATCACACACCTGATGTGTTTTGGCTGATTGTTTCACCGGCATATCACACCAGAAAACAAACTCCATTTCAGACCATGATCCTTTGCCATTCCACTGCAGTAGACGATTGTTCCTGAGTACTTTTTCAGGGGTCAGGTGTTTTTTATGCTTTCTCCGTGTCTTGTTCGTTTTTTCTTTTTTTCTCATTATCTTGTGGGTTATTACATTCATTTAAGTTTATTATCTTGTTATGGCAGGGAGGAGAAATCCATATAGAGCCACAATTGTTTGGAGCCCAACTTCAAAATAAAACTATGACTCAGAAAAAGCAAATGTGGGGTAGAATAGTTGACAAATTGAATGCTGCAGCAAACAACCTGTGCACACAGGAGGGAATAAGTAACATTTAGAATGACCTGCTGGGGAGAGAGCATTCCTGGGCCTCCAAGCATCACCTGGAGGCCCAGAGGATGGTGGTGGTTCTCCCAGCCTCATCTTACAACCTTTTCCCTGGGAGAAAAAGGTCTTGCAGATCATATATCTTGAGGGCTTAACAGGAATCCCTGGTATAGTGGAGACTGGTAAGTTAGACATTTGAAAGTGCCACTAAACCTAAATGTCGTTTTTTATTTTAATTTACCTGTTGCTAATGTGTTTTGCGCGTTTGCCAAACATATAAACCCCTATATAAATATTTTTATCTCTATTTCTTAAGGAAATATGTAGCATTATTGTTGTTTCTCTCATTTTACTAATTGTTAATACATGTATTTTTCTTCATGTTTATTTTTTTTGTTTGTGCCTTCTTTCTTTGTTTGTCTGAATGTATTTTGTTGTACTAAGATTACAGGTTTCAATTTCCATTTACATGCACATGATGTTATGGTGCTTGGAACTGTTTTTTCACCAAATAACATATTTCATATATATATTTTATATTATAAATATTTATTTATTTTCACTGCATATATTTCACAAGGTATGTTTAACTTACAATTTTCCAACTGTTGTTAATGTGTAATTGAAATGACTACATCTACCCTCTTGACCAAGGGCAACTTTGAAAGGTCGCCCCCTTTGGCCAACAATATTCCAGCTGTAGAGTGGCATAAACATTTTAGCGACCTCTATTCTCTCATTGGAACATATGATATAAACCAGTTGTTCCAGGAGATAGGCTACCCAGCGCATACCCTTTCATTTTCTAGAGAGGAAATCCTGTCCTCACTGGACGCAATTGTACCTGCGAAGGCCCCTGGCCCGGATGGCATCCCAGGCGACCTTTTTCGCGGAGATAGGGAAAATTGGGCTACTTATTTTACTATGTTGGCCAACGATATAGCTGGTGGGGGGAGAATCCCCGATTCGTGGAAAGGGGCTGAAGTAGTACCCATCTTTAAGAAAGGGGTCAGGTCGATGCCCTCCAACTATCACCCGATCAGCTTGATCGATTGTGCCCAAAAGGTCTTCTGCCGTTCCGTACTGGCCAAAATCCAGGACTGGATGGATGAGTATGACATCCTCTCTCCACTCCAAGCAGGACTCTGGCAGAAGACCGGCACAATGGATCAAGTATTTCGTTTAGCTATGTTATACTGGAAGATTGTTGTCTTGGGCAAGGGAAGCCTATACCTCGCCTTCATTGATTTAAAAACTGCATTCGACCTTGTGCCCAGGGACTTACTATGGCGGGTACTTAGAGATATGGGAATGCCTTTGGCGATCCTGGAAATATTAGTTAGGCTGCATGATGGAAACTATGCCCGGGTGAGGTGGGGAAACCAGGGACAGCTTACTGAGCCAATCACGATCCAACGGGGGGTCCGCCAGGGATGTGTATTGTCTCCAACCCTTTTCTCCCTGTACGTCAACCAGGTAGCAGACCTTTTGTGCTCCCAATCTGCCGATGCACCATCTCTGGCGAACCCAAAAATTGCTACACTGTTATTCGCCGACGATACCCTACTAATTTCCAAAACTCCCATGGGTCTCCAAAAGCTTTTAAACCACTTCAAGGCATTTTGCGATGAGAGGGGCTTGGTCATTAACACCACGAAAACCAAGCTAATGATGTTCAACCCGCACAAATCTTTCAAGGGAAACATACTCCTGGACAATGTCCCGCTTGAGAGGGTTAGCTCCTTCGATTACTTGGGTATTAAATTATCGGACGGAATGGCTTGGAAGAGACATTTAGAGAAGGTCTCCTTGAAATTCACCCAGCTTACCGGGGCTTTGAGGAGGGAGCATTGCTTGTCATACACCAAGCCCGTAGCCCCTGCCCTTAAACTGTACAACTGTAAGGCTGGGACTAGCGCCCTTTATGGGGCGGAGCTGCTGGGCATAGCACCCTCCAATGAGCTCGTAGCTGTGGAAAACAAGTTCCTGAGTTGCCTGATATCCCTCCCCCTAAGTACACCCCTTCTCCCTCTTAAGCTTGATCTGGGTGTCAAGTCCATCAACGATCTAGCGAGGCTCCAGCCACTGTTGTTTTGGCATAGATTGGCCTCCACTCCTGATTTGGCACACTATGTAGCTGCTTTTTGCGAGTTCTCCTACTTGGACACCGCTAATAAAATTGGCTGGATTAAACAGGTAAACGCCCTACGGTCTAGTATTGGCTTGCCAACTCAGGCTATCGGCCATCCACCTTCATACTCAAGAAGTCAAGTAAAACATCTGTATTGGCCTTGGGTCGAAGAGAACAACCTTCGGGAAAGTCAACCTGTCAGCCTAACAGATGCTTTCACTGACCTGAAATCGAATTGTTATTTAGAAAGTTACCTCGACATCATTAAGGTGCCAGCCGATAGGAAGCTGTATACACAGTTTAGACATGGCAGCTTACCAATTAATGCTTTTACTAAATCCTGGCAGAACAATAAACTTCAACCCAAGGGCTGTCCTTCTTGCCCATGGCCACATGAAACTATCGGGCATGTACTTTTTGCCTGTAAAGCATACTCCAAGCCAAGAAGCAAATGGTTAGCTCCTGTGTGCAGACAATTAGGGACACGAAGATCTAAAGATGCACTACGGATACTAAAATCAGACGCTAGACCCCTTTTCGCCTGTGCCACTGCGAAATTCCTGGGCCATTCTTGGGCGATTAGAAGGAGGGCACAGCTGCCAGGGCCGATTGGTATGAACAGTTAAAATAGATTATGCTGACCAATCAAGATTACATTGACCAGTTAATGATGCTATTTTATAATTCTAAATAATTGTTTTTATCGTTGTATTTTATGTATTTTATTCTGTCTTGTGACTTGTGCTAGAGCCTTGTTCTTAAACTAGGGGCAATCCCCCCTTTTTTTTCTTTTTCTTTTTTCTGCTTAATGTGCGGGCTACCAACCTGAAAATTGATTTGTACAAATCTCGATGATGCACTTGCACTTTATTTCCATAATCATGTTAGAGAGACCGAAGTCATGAATCATGTGGAATTGTTTTACTCATATGATGTCATTGCGTTTTATTGTGTCAACTTGAGCGTTTTTATGCCCCATTTGTACATTTGCTTTCCGGAATGCTCTTTCAACCTAAAATGACACACTCATGATTTGTATGGTTGCTTCTTTTATGGTTTGTTAAACCGAAATAAAGAATTTTGGACTACATCTACCATGATGCTTTTTGTTTTGTGAAAATATTATTGCAATGTTACTTTGGTCATTCTCTCTTTTCTTTCATTTTTTTCAGATATGTTCAAGTGTTATGCATTTATCAATCTCTATTTTATGCTATGTTTTAAAATGTCATTTTTTTGTTTACATTTTTATGTTGTCACTTTCTTATGATTTAATTGAATTGATGTAAAAATATTAATGTATGTTATGTGGTATGCTGAATATAAATTAATTTGTTAATACATGTACTTTGCAATGTTTATATGATGACTAATGCTAGTTATCCTTCTAAGTTGTGTAATTTACCGATTTTTACCCTGCTAGCCCTTGGAATGGTTTATATTGCATTTCTCCTCTCTACGATGTTGTATTGAATGTTTGCTAAATTCTAGGTATACTTCTTAATTTTTTATCCATTTCAGGACACCATTTCACTTTCTTGTTAGAAGTAGTTTTGTCTGCAATTTTAACTGTATTTGAAATTTACCATTATACTACTGTGAGGTATAGTCTTCATATTAAATCACTTTTTCCTTTTAGGTAGCTTTATTTTTTCCTACAAACTGATTTGATGTATCATCCAGATAATACAAATAATTTTTATTTAGTTTATAATAGGTCCAGCACCCAGAGTAAGTGGACTTCCATCTGACACTGCTATTGGCGATACCTCCACTCCAGACCAGAAACAAGCCTTCAGTGAGGAACCCACTCCTGGATGTCTGGATGATGGGGAGCAGCCTGGTCCATCTGGTATGCCTGGGCAGACAGCTGCAGTGGGTCTCACTCAGCCCACAACTACACCTTTCAGCCAGCTGTTACCACACCTCAGCCTCTGGATACCTCCACTTCCAGTATCCAAAGGAACATCACCCCAATCTTGTGTCCTAGTTGCTGTTGATCCAACACTACCACCACCTCCAGTTCAGTCAGGAACCAGTGGGATGGGTCACACTGGGTCATGGGCACAGGGTAGTGGGGAGGGGGGGTTTGTGGGAAGGAATCTGTGGACCAGCAAAGTGAGGCCACTGGGTGTATTATCACCCAGGCCCCCATCGACCAAGTCTTGGAATCCCTTAATCAGTCCCAAGACAGGATGGGCCAGGTCCTTAGATAAGGAGATAAAGCAGTTGCAGAAGGGGCATAATGTTCAGATGGAAAATCTAAACTCAAGTTAGGGCTCCCTGACGGGGGTGCAGCATGATTGTTTTAACCATATGTTCAGGGCGTTTCCAGCTACATCTTACCCTTTCTGTGGTCCAACAACATCAAGGCCTACTAAATCTGCCTCAACCATAGAAAGGGATGCCCTGAACAAGAGGAAACACCAGCACTCACCTCAGTCCCTGCAACTGTGGAACCATCCCCCACCCCCTCAGGAGAGGCCCTTCATCTGGGCCAGCAGGAGAGGATTGCAAGACTTCCACCACCCCCAGCATGAGACGCAGAACCTCCGGGCATTTGTTTGCGCTCAATAAATCTTCTCATAATTTCCTCCAATTTGTGACTACCATTGACTCTGTGGACTATTTTCTGGACACATTTACCTTTTTGATGCCAGTTGTATTTGGAAATTGGATTTCAAACAATTTTGGCTCTTAAATATTAGTTTCATTCACCATGATTGACAACTTATGTTCTTTGTTTACATCCTCTTTTAGTTTATTTAGTTTTGTTGAATGCAAGTAAATAAACAAAGGGGCCCATTACGATGGCGGGCGGAAGCACAACCGCCGTGCTGGCGGATGCAAAAACCACCAGTTACCGCCGGCACGCAGCAGTCCACACGCCCGCCCAATTATGATGCGAAAAGCAGGCCAAACACCGCCGGCAAGCCAGCAACACCGTCCGCCATCAAAGTGCGCCCGCACACGTAGCGGCGCAGCACAACTGACACACACCGTCCGACGAAACACGTCCCGCCCGGCGCATAAATTACGATGCCGCAAACAAACGGCTCCCACGGCAAAGAGACACCGCACGTGAAAGAGAGGCGGAAACACGGACGCAGAGCACGGACAACGAAGAAGCGGCACCCGGGCATGAATCCAGCACTGCAGGCCCTTCCCATGCTTCTGCTGATGCACCACCAAGGACGCAACGTACCGCGGAGACGCAGGTAGGCACACACACAACAAGTGCACGCAAACAGCGCACACAGTGCAAGGGCGGAAAAAGCGGACAACCCCCCACCAGCGCGTGCACACTACACATCCACCATTGCATCCACATATGACACACAGGCCAAATCCTAACATCGCAGAACACATGTGTACACACCACCTGGGACTAGGAACCAACCACCCCGTCACGGCCCCAAAGCGCCGATGACGCCGCCACACATGCGCACAACGCAGAGGCCAACCGCAGCGCCATGCATGCGTCGCACACAGACACAGGGACACAACCAAGCAGCACACACATCAGCCCCACCCCGAACGCACATGACACGTGACAGGCCGGCCACAGACATGTCCCCAACGCCCAATTCACGGACAACACCCAACGCCACACAACCGACGCACACATGTCAGTGAAGTCACGCAACAGCAGGACACACCCCAGTGTAACAAACATGGCGAAGAACACAGCGGCGGCAACACCAACTAGGAGAAGCAGGGCCCCTTCGGGAAGAGGAACGCCAGTACCACACTGAAAAACCCATACCACCCTGCACATATGAACAAGACACATGAAACGGAACACCAAAGAGCCCGGGGACCGACAACAGGTGGCCCAAGAATTACATCCACACACAAGGCCCAACGCAGAGCGGAAAGGCAGCCTGCCGCCCACACAAGGGAGAGCAGACAGCACTGAATGACCTTCCATTCCAACACCGAAACCACAGCCCTACGACAGAAGCCGGTGAATACAGCCATTGTCCAAGAATAGACCAACACAGGCATGCCGAGGAGACCGACCACACGGCAGATAGCGCATATCACAGAAGCACACAACGGACGGGGAAGAAAGAAGAAAACACTCCCCCATGTCGGCCACATGCAAGTTAATTGGAAGGAGTCACACAGCACTGACCTTGAACTGTCTGAGAAGCATGTGGGAAGAGGGCCCGTGTCCTCCAAACAAGCCAACAGAACACAAGTCCTGTCTCCCCACGACTACACAGAGCTCACAGCAACCCCGGAGCGTGCACATTGCAGACTGCACACACAGCCGGAGCACGCCACCTCTACGAACCGCTGCGAAATGGCAACCGCAACACACCTACCCAACTACGCCGAACAGCTCAAGCTGTACCAAACCAACACGATACATACATTGGGATGCGATCTCCTGTCCCTGCTGAACGTAAGTTACCGACTGACTTACCGCATCACATTGTTCAGCTGCGTCATGCCCGTCTTCTACTGTCGGAGGTGTCCCTACCAGCATCCCGTCGAGATATGCCTCTCCAACCTGGCATGTCTGAAGGCGGACCTGCTACCACTACTCCTCCCTCTGGACGCACACGACAGGGCCTGCTCTGCCTATGGGGGCATGGCGTATGTGGCCAACATCGCACGCGCACTGAAATGGAACCACTGTGCCTCCACACGACGGATCATCGAGAACAGCTACATCGAATGTCACCCAGCATGCCCCATCATGGTCCTCCAAGGGACAACCTACGAACAACACCTTGACAGCCACCATCCGCTTCATTGGCTGGCAAACATGTACACCACCAATGACATGGAAGCCCTGCTGGACGGCATCGCATACCTGACAACCTGTAAATACGTCGGACCACAACGCAGGTTCCCCGAGTGACCTATGAAGTCCAACCCCGCACCCATGCTCAGCTTCCGCACGGACTGGCCAGTCACCACCACAACAGCCATACCAAACGACCGGCAACTGTAACCACACCATCAACGACATCGCCATGACATCGGATATGACCGGGACATGCACACTGTTCCCCATCACATCCAGGAACACCGCATGCATCGTGGGAGGCAGTGGCATGGGCTCTGTGCATCGCACCCACATGGACGGAACTGCACGAACAACCAGGACACGACATGGATCCAGCGCACATGGACACACACACCGCTCAGTGGACATGAATAGGTCGCCTGGAGTCTGTGGGTGCTGCACCCCTCCCACCCCCGCCCCGGGAATCCCATACCAGGACCTTTGCATGGACGACAAGTGCATACAACAACAACACGACCCCAGTGACTGTGACATGTCCAGTAACCACCACAGTGCAACAACAAGTGGCACGCCGCTGCATGCACGCAAGCACATGCCCTGATGTCATCTCACATGCACGCATGCATGAGGAACAACCGCAGCAAACCTGTCACATGGAACTGAGATGGACTGTGCCCATGATGCCGAGCGGTCTGGTAGGCTACATGTATACCGTCTGTGTCAAAGTCCGCAGCTCCGCAGCTATACGTAAATGTACATTAGCACAGCCTTGGCCAAGCAGATGTAACCCCACACCCTATCCCATTTGTAATCATGCTCAGTATATCCTCAACATGTATTCCGCTGCCAGTAGTGTCCACTATACTGCATCACAGAGGACAGAAGACTCAATATAATGTTTGAAACCAAAACTGTCTCCGCTGACTCATTTCACAAGTACGAATGAGAGAGGATGAGAGTATGTGAAGTACACGGCAGTCGTGACATGACCATGTAGTCCACTGGTATTGGATGTCAACGCAAATGAGTAGCACTACTGTGGAAGACACACATGTGTCGTGTGAAGTCGTATGGACGCAGTGCTCAGGTGGGTGGGTGCGACGGGTAGATGCGCACATGACAAGTTGGAGCACGCCGTGTTGGGAGGGGTCATGAACAGTACACCACCGCTTCCCTGGGCATTGTGAGAGGACACCTGTCGGGGGAGTGAACACGTGTGTGCACAGCAGCCGGGCACACGTACAAGGCGGTACCAGGCGCACCTCAGCCCACCCTCTGTGGACAAGCTGGATCCTGTTGTGCGCCCGCCATGCCCCTTGACAAGGCACACACAGCCCCAGTCGACCAGGTGTAACCCCAACATAGTCAATCCGCACAGGCGATACAGGGCACGGGATGGCAGTGGAGCATGGTGTGTGAGAGGTCTCCTCGCGCTCCTCCTGGTCATATCACGCAGGCAATAGAACCTCAACGTCTAGCATGGCACAAGTCACATGGAAGTGTAGGGGGACGCACCACAGCACGAGCAGCACTGACGTCACGGGAGGTGGCTCGCACCATCCCATCCATTGCCCATCATACCAACCACGACACATGCCATTGCGACTAAGTGCAAGCGCGTGCGCCACCACCCCCGAGCCCTCCCCAGAGAGGCCAAAGAGTGAATGTGTGGGCCAACAGCCACAGACGGACGCGGCCTGGCCGCAAGGGCAGCCACAGCCACTGGGTGTCGCAGGTGGCGGATCCGGAAGGCGAAGACTGTGATGCATAGTCCATGCAGGCCGGGTCTCCATTTGGGGCACCACGCAGGTGGACGGCGTCCCGCCACACATCATACCCTGAGACAGCCCACTCGTGCAACTGGACCCACACATTCACTCCTTGCCCTCTCTGGTGCGAGCTTGGGGCTGCCTGTGCAAGCGCTAGCCTCGCAGGTGAGCATGCATATTGGGGGGCGAGGGGAGGACATGAGGGCTGGGGCGAAGATGACTGTATCACTGTCAGTTAGTACAAGGGATGACCCAGATGTGGAAAGGAAGAGACGTGTCCCGTGTGTACTGCAACTAGTCGCCAATCCAACTACCCCCCATGTCCGGAATGTAAGCCCGCACCTAGGCCCGCCCATCCGCCACATCGAACATACCACCAGCACGACAACCTTCCCATTCGAAACACTGACTGGGGGTGGCGACCAGTGAACAATCATGTGTAGCCTACCCACGCGTACATGTGGGCCCTCCATGATCCATGTCACCTGCGGCAAAGACATGACATGCGCAATGAGGGAAGTGAGGAGAGCTGTCCGCCCCACGCGCAGAAGGTGCATCAGCTCCACAGACCCAGCAGCGAGTCCAGCAGGGGTCACATGTGCAGGGGCAGCTGTGCCTGGTGTGAAGGCACATGCATATAGACAGCACATCGACCAATGTGTAGTCTGCCCACATCCACAGTCCATCATCATGCGGACATAGGAATTGAACACAGGGCAACACATCTTAGTTGGTGCACCCACCGTGACCAACAATGCGCAATCATCGACGTACCCGCCCTGTGCATGGCCCCCCACCCAACGGAGGCACATCCAGTGCCACCATCCCACACACACAAGCCTTCCACGGAACATGCTGTGTCCAATGGTCAGTACAGAGTCAGCGCCCATCTGGTGGATCCTGAACAGGAGACACATGCACACACATGCCAGCTCCCACTATGTACGTCTGCCACCTGGCACGTGCAATGTAACCTCTCACCTGTGACTGCAAGCACACAGCCGTCTTGGCATGGGGCTGTCAATGTGGACACCAGTCAATGTTTCGGGAGCTGTGATCCGTACAGTGCTGTACATAGGGTGCAGTGCTGACACCTACTACTGTCTCATATCCCCTCGTGCCACAGGTCCCACTTGTATTGGCCGCTCAGCCCGTGCCCACATCGTCGTCGTCGTGTGCCATACTCATCCAGCCTCGGAAGCAGTTCCATGCTCAGCAGACACTCATGTTGCCGTGGCGTTGCCGCTTGACGAATATGCAGTCAGTCCCCATCAGCACGCCCCGCAAGTCATTGGGGCCTAGATCCCCATGTGCATGCACATGGCAGTGGTATGTCTCACTTGCCATTGCCATTGTTGGGAGACCTGTGTAAGTGTATTGTGGCCGTGCCGTCCCAGCTTGACAGCTGGGCTGTGGCTCATGTGCTTGCTCAGTCATGTCAGTGATGTGTATGCGAAATTGCTATGTGCCGTGTTGCTTTGACATGTGTCCTCTGCCATTTAACCCAGGCGGAGACCGAACATTGACCGCCCATACCAATTGCTGGAGGACATGGACGATACAGAGGTAATCAGGAAGTTTCGGCTGGACAGGCCAACTCTGCATCGACTGTGTGCCATGTTAGAGCCCCATCTCCGTCCCCGCAGGGTGTATCCGACTGCTGTCACCCCCACGGCTAAGGTGATGGCCGCCATGCATTTCTTCGCCACTGGGTCATTCCAGCACACAGTGGGCAGTGGAGGAGGGATGTCCCAGCCCATGTTCAGCAAGGTGCTGAGGGATGTACTGGCAGCCATGAAGCTGTACCGGAACAGGTACATCCGCTTCCCCAGGGCTCGTGAATTGGCGGCAGTGAAGGGTGCATTCTATGCCCTTGGCAGAATCCCACACGTCGTGGGAGCCATTGACTGCACTCATGTTGGCCTTGTTCCACCACAGGCCACTGAGCACCTGTACCGCAACAGGAAGCACACGCACTCCCTGAATGTGCAAGTGGTGTGCCTTGCGGACATGGTGATCACCCACGTGTGTGCAAAGTTTCCAGGCTCGGCCCATGACGCACACATAATGCGCAACAGCATCTTGCCACGACTGATGGCCAATCTGCAACAGGATCGTGCCTGTATTGTCGGTGAGTATGTGGAGTGGTGTAGCGTGCTGGTTGTGCGATGCTGTCCCCTGTCCAGTTGGAATAGCTACGGTTCTCTGTGTCCCTCACACCCAGGTGACTCTGCGTATCCGAATGGGGCATGGCTGCTCAGTCCATTGAGGAATCCTCGCACCCCAGCAGACGATCGATACAATGAGGCACATGGGAGGACCAGACGTGTGGTCGAGCGTACCTTTGGCCTCCTCAAGTCCAGGTTCAGGTGCCTGGACCGCACCGGGGGTGCACTGGCGTACTCCCCACAGAAGGTGTGCCAGATAGTGGTGGCGTGCTGCATGCTGCACAATCTGGCCATTCGGAAGCAGATCCCCCTCATTGTGGATGACGGAGATCAACCAGGGCCCCAGCCCGCAGACCAGGACAGCTCGAGTGAGGTGGACAGCGGAGAGGAGGAAGCTGGGAATGTGCGCCAGCAGCTCATCGCCCGCTACTTCACTTGACGGTGAGTGTCCATGTACGACGGATGATGTGTCTGTATCTGTGCAGGTGTGTGTGTGCTGTGTCAGGGTGGCCGTATGTTCACTGCGTGCAGTGTGTCAACGCTCCATGGCCAGGGTAGTATGCCACTGTTGGTGACTGTGGCATTGTGCCCTATTGCTCTGTGCGATGTGTGTACATTGCTTGTAGTTGTTGACATGTACTGTGTGATGGGTGTGTGACACACTCATTGAATGTGCTCCTGTTCTGTCTCCCACCCCTAGGTCCCTACAGGCCCTCCGGATTCCATTGCCATGCCACGCATCAGGTGCCCTTCCGCCCAAGGTGGCCGTTGTATTCCGTACAAATAAAACACAGGGCACAAACAGCAGTTAGTGAATAAGGTGCATTTATTACGAACTGTGACATGTGATTGTGTGTAAGGTGATAACAAAAGTGGTGCGTGCAGTGACAATGAGCTGTCGGTCATGGCTGCGTGATGATCAGGGTGTACCCACTGGTTCTATGTCCATAGTCCAACACACACATGCCATCCAGCTGGCTGTGTGGAGTGGGATCGTAGAGCAAGTCAATGCAGTGGCTGGTCAAGGAAGGCTGGCGGAAGGCTGGCTGGCTGCCTCACTTGCGACTGGAGCGTGCGAAGTCCTCCCGGGAGATCTGTTTCCTCTTCGGACGGCCCCTTCCACGTTTGGGAGGGGGGTGTGGTGGCGACCTGCTGGTGGTGGGTGAGGTGTGCTCACTGGCTGTGGACGCAGGGGAAGTGGACACTGCTGGCCGACCCTGCGCCCTAGCAGGTGGTGGCGGAGGTGGTGTTGCTGGCCTTGCCTGTGACCCCACCGCCACCACCAGCTGGCCCATGAGGTCCACGAGTTGGTCCATACGGGACACGAATTGGCCCATATGGGCGTCCATGGACCTCAGCACCCCCAGCACCTCCCGCGTGTCAGTAGCAGACCTGGCCCATTGTCCTTGGGCCTCTTCATAGGCCCCAAGGACTCTGGCCATTTGAGGCAGGGCATGGCTCCCAGGGGAGGCTGGCGTTTCCCTGACCCTGCTCCTCCTACCAGTCCTGCTGCCACCGGCCTGCCCACTAGCCACATTGCACACCACGGTCCTCGCTGTGGCTCCCAGGGTGGATCCAGTCGGCCGGGCCACCACCTGCGCTGGGGCTGGTGCCAGCGAAGACGTGGTGGTGGTGGAGGCGGTGGTGGTCGGTGCGGCGATGGTGGCGGTTGCGGCAGTGGTAGTGGCCGCAATGGCCGTGGGTGTGGCCGCAACGACAGTGGCAGCAGGGGACTGGGACTGTTCAGCATCCCTGGATGATGGGTTGGTGGGTAGGAGGGGTCCTGGGGAGCGGCTGGGCCCTGCCACGCCAGATGGGCCAGCTTGGTGGTCCGTGTCCGAAGAGGTGGACAGATCCTCCAGATCAGTGTGTCCTCGTTGGGGGCTTGTAGGCTGGCTGTGCTGGCTGCTGTCTCCATCCCCAGCGTCCAGCAGTTCGTCACCTGTGGAGAAAATGAGATTTGTTATTGTGTTGCACCTGGCGAAGTATGTATTAGTCGTCTGACATTGGCAGTTCGTGCAATCTCGTACATGGGTTTCCCGGAGGCGAGTGTGTGGCTGTGGCATCTGTAGTTGTGTGTGCTAGGCAATGGGACTGTGTGCTGTGCACATGTGGCATGGGACGGATTGGCCATGCCGATGGGTGTGTTGCTTTGCCCCTACTCATTGTGACTCTGGTGTATGCGGGCTCCTGGCCCATCCTGGGTCTGGTTTGTACTTTGCTTTTGGAGTTCATATGGAACGCTTAGGAACGCATATGGCAACATGGGGGCCATGCCCCTGATTCGCATTTGGGAGGGGATATGCTTTTGGGGTTCAAATGGAACGCTTAGGAACGCATATGGCAACATGGGGGCCATGCCCCAGATTCGCATTTGGGATGGAATATGCTTTTGGGGTTCAAATGGAACGCTTAGGAACGCATATGGCAACATGGGGGCCATGCCCCAGTTTCGCATTTGGGAGGGGATATTCTTTTGGGGTTCAAATGGAACGCTTAGGAACGCATATGGCAACATGGGGGCCATGCCCCAGATTCGCATTTGGGAGGGGATATGCTTTTGGGGTTCAAATGGAACGCTTAGGAACGCATATGGCAACATGGGGGCCATGCCCCAGATTCGCATTTGGGAGGGGATATGCTTTTGGGGTTCAAATGGAACGCTTAGGAACGCATATGGCAACATGGGGGCCATGCCCCAGATTCGCATTTGGGAGGGGATATGCTTTTGGGGTACATGCTGTGAGCCATGGGTGCCGAACGTGACATGTGTTGTGGCAGCATGACAGTGCATGGTCTGAGGTGTGTGCATGCCTGACATGCCCTGCATATTTGCTGTCTGTTGTGGTTACTGGACATGGCATTGGACGCATCGTTATGAGTGAGTGATAGTTGTGTGCCAGCCAACGTATTGCAGTTGTCCCATCTCCTTGGTGTGCGTGCTGCCCTGTGCCATGTGCATCACTGCAGTGCTCGGGGGGTGTGGCCCATGTTGTGTGTTGTTGCTCACAGTGTGTCGTGCGCTTAATTGACTTCTGGCACATGGTTGGTCATGGGCATGTGTCTTAGCGTGACTGCTGTATGTGTGGCAGCTGTGCGGATGACATGCCTTTCATGTGACTGGGGCTGACGGATGGGATGGATGGTATGTTGTATGTGCATGGTGTGTCTGTGAGTTTGATGGGTTCAGTGGTGTTCGTGTGCATTTCTGTTGTTCCGCTCTGTTGCGTCTAGTGTTGTTTGTCTTACATAGGCGTAGTTGTGGGGTGTGGGGTTGACAGGCAGTGGGGGCTACATGGACAGGACTTCAATGGTGTTTCGGTTGTGTGTGATGAGTTGCACAGTGGCTGCCGTGTGGGACTATATTCAGTGTGGCTTGTGCATGCAGACGTGGCTCCTTGGGTGTTGCTATGTCTGTGATGGGTCATGTGGGGTGTGAGTCTGTTGTTCATGTCCGTGTGCACATTGTTCACTTGTTCGTGACGGTGGGCGGTGCTGCGTGTTCGTGTGCTACGTGACATGTCCCATGTGTTGGTGGTGTTATGGTCCTCATGCCTCCAGTAATCCAGCCCTGTCCAGTTTCCCACCTGCAAGTTGTTCGTGCGTGCACTGTACTGGATGCCACATGGCTCTAAGCAGGGGGTGCTCCATGTTGCAGGTCTGTGGGGGTGGGGGGTGTAGTGGGTCGTGGGGGTGGCTGTACACCCACTGACACCGATTGCTGTGGACCGTGATGTCTGCCTTTCGGCTGTCGTTGTGCACTGCGGTGGCTGACACGTGGCTGTGGGGTGTGGGGGATGCTCCTCCTTGCTGTGCTGTGGGACTGGGGCCTGGTGTGTGTTGTACTTGGGCTGTCCACCGTCCCACCCACTGCACTTTGTGTTCCTGCCACTTACCTGTTACTTGTCGGTTAGTGCAGCTGTGGCGGACACATGGGTGTGGTGGGTGCTCGTTGTGGCGCTTCTGGCATATTTGTGGACCTGTTGGTGGTTACGTGGCTGGCTTAGTGTACACATGTCCCCACGCATCTTACAGTTGTTCGGTTTGGCCTGTGTGTGGTAGTGTCTGTTGCATGTGCGTGTGATGTGTTGTGTATTGTGTGCTGGACATGGGGGTGTTTGTCCCTGGGAGCTGTGGCATGGTGGTTGCGCATGTGTGTACATAGCGGTGTGCTGGTATACATTAGTTTGTACTTACCAGCCTCCACTCCCCCTGCTAATCCGGCGAGGATCTCCGGATGGATTACGACTCGCACCTTCTCCTCCCACGCTTTGAAGGTCTTAAAGAGCGCGGGATTCCCTCCGCCAGTGACGGCAGCCAGCTCTCTGTTTTTGCCCTCCTTCTTCTTGACCAGGCTCTTTACGTCATTCCAACGTTTGTTTATCTCGGTTCTGTTCCTGGGCAGGGTCCCGACTGCATTGACCTGGTCTACGATCCGGGTCCACATTCTGTTTCTGGTGGCTAGTGGTGTGTGCTGGACCATGTTCCCATAGATTTGTGGGTACACCTTGATGATCTCGTCGACCATGACCGTCAGCTCCATGGGCGTGAACTTGGGCATCCTTTGTGGTGCCATGGTGTTTGTGGTGCTGGTGCGGTGTGTGTTGTGTAATGTGCAGGGGGTTTGTGGTGCCGGTGTTTGGTGGTGGTGGTGGTGGTTGTGATGTGTGCGTTTCTGTGGTGTGCTGCTGTCCTTGCTGTGTCACTGTGTCCTCTCCTCTCCTCTCTGGTTTGCAATGTAGCAAGGGGTTGTGGTCTGTGGGAGTGCTGCTTTTGTACTCACCTATGTGGGTGTGTCCTCATGGTCTGTTGTTTTCAGGTGTGTTGTGTCTGGGGTTCTGGCCTTTGTATTTTTTGTTTGTCCGGGGGGTGTTTTCGGGATGTGTACTGTGCTTGTGTATTTGTGTGTGCCTTGCTGTGTGGACTTGTTGGCCATGTTGTGTGCTATTGGTTTTGTGTGCGGATGGTTTCTGTGCAGGTACGTGGGCGCCATGGCTTCTGCCGTGTCGATTCTCATCGGCGTTGTTTGCGCTGGCGGGCGGTATATTTGTGGTTTTTCCGCGCTCATGGCGGTGCGATCGTAATTTCACGTGCGGTGTGTCGGCCGTGTGGGCGGGCGGTTTTGTGTTGTCGTGCGTGTTTCCGTCCGTGGCGGGCGGTTTGACTCCGACTCGGACGATGGCGGGCGGTATTTTGTGTGATTTTTCCGCCGATGGCGGTTTTCGGTTTGTGTACTCATAATGGCATGGTCGGTGTTCAGGCGGTGTGTGCGGGCGGATTTTTGCCGCTTCCATGCCTGGCGGATTTTTTTACGCCGGGTATCGTAATGGGCCCCAAAGACTGGTATTGCATTTCTTTTCTCAATTTGTTCACTTTTTTTAGTTCCATCATGCATTTTAAAAAGTTACATTAAAAAAGATTTCTTATTTATAATTAAATTCCATGTAGGTAGTGTTTTTCAAATTTTTTAAAAGATGACAAAAAAAAGAACAAAATTTGGAATAAAGAAATGGTGCTTATATTTTCCTAATACATTATAACCCTTGCATAATCCAAGTAATTCATGCAATATTTCCATTTAACAGTTCTAGATGGAAGATTGGGAGATAATCAAACAAATCAGATTAAAAAGACAAACTTTTATTGATGGATGTCATCAGCTGGAGCCAGATCTTCTGCCTCACAATAGGACACCCACATCAATAACTTCAATAGTGAAAATAACGGCAGTACTCCCTTTTGTGGCAATATGATCATACCAATACACTTTTGCAGTATCTGGTGGAATGTTTAAATGATGTGCTATATGATGTTCTTCCTTCAATGGGGGGACACATCAACAGCTACATACAGTTACCACAAAATGTGGATTTTACCTATGTGAAGGGACATTTGTATGATGTGGGAGGCATACCCCTTGGTTAGAGCAATGTAAGCAGCACATATTGCCTTGGTGGCAGCAGTCAATATAAAACAAATCTTATGCCATCTTAACAAATACAATTCAATCAATGCGCAAGTTGTCTTTGTACAAGATCTGAACATCCAAAGTGTGTGTGTCTCTCAAACGATCAACCCATGCTCCCTTTGTACTTTGCAACAGAAGCATATAACTGAAAATATGACAATGCTGAAATGTCCAAATGAAGATGACATGGTGAAGGAACCTAAAACAGATTACAACAAAAATATATTTGTATGATATTACAAAATAGACACATTACATATAAGAGATTTTGAGGACACAGTAGTCAATGTGTCAAAACTTAGATCAACAAACATCTTTGCCCTAGATTTACCTTGACTTGCCCTTTCACAAAAAATGTCTGGCATGCACTTCTATCCTAATTAGATTAAAATTTGGTTTTAAATGTGATGTAATAATATGTGAATATATACTCATGTGAAGAAGTCGTCAATTACTTCTTGACGTAAGTCAATTCCTTCCTCTTCACCACTATGATCTTTATTTGGCATTTCAACATTCTCACCTGGTGGCTCATCATGGTCTTCTTCCTCTGCAATGTGCACAATGTTTTGTTGCAGGGCTATGATGTGTAATGCAGCATGCCATGGTGATTTTGCACACCTTAGCAGGAGAGTAGAGGAGGACTTCACCAGTCTAATCCAGACATTGAAACATGAGGGTGCTGCTTCTTTCTGCCACTCAAGTAGATGTTCTACTGGAGCGACAGCTTCCTCAACGCAAGCGGTAGCGACCTGCCTTGACCACCTGCGTTGAGAAATCTCGTCGGGTGGTGGTCTAGCATATGATTTTCCTTGCTCGCGCTCGCCAAATTAACATTGATGAGCCGCACAAGAGGAAAAAGTCGACGCTGCTTCAGGGAGATTTTCAGGACTCTGCGCTCTACACAGTGTGCAGAGTGGGCAAAACTCAGCCAACTCTGCCAGCTGAACAGAGTTCACTGCCCACCCCTAGCCATTAGGAGCCCAAAAGTCTGCTCCACTGGCCTCCATATACTTCCATGGGCCTCATTGAAACGGACATTCCCTCACTTTGTTGGATTCCTCAGATGTGCTGACAACCATGATCGGTTAGGATAAGCTGAGTCTCCTATATGGAAAAAAAGAAGAGGCAAAAAATGATATACTATTTTTGATCATTAGACTTGAAATTAATCAAAAATGATATTGACAGATTGTACTTACCAACAAGCCAGGACCTCTCAGGTCCAAGTTGTGACATTTGCAGGGGTATGTTGCTGTTCTGTTTAACAAAGGAATCATGTGTAGAATAGGGGTGGGCGGAATTTGCGGAGTTGCGTTCCGCAAAATTCTGCGACACGGCAAGAAATCTCTGCGAGCACGTGGAATTTCGCGTGCTCGCGGAGATTTTGCTGCGCCCGTTGAATCCTGCCCTGCATATTTATCCACGAAAATGCCACCGTTTTGTGCAATACCTCTACTCAACTGGAGTACTTTCTACTGGCTAATCGGTAAGTGCTACCTCGTTGGGTAAATGTATAGTGCCTTTCCTACACTACAGCTGCGTAAAGGTCCAGAAGAATTGACCCCAGTGATCTGTGTGTCTGTAACTTTGCCACCGCGCAGAAAGCGCCGGGGTCCTTTGATTAAGCTGTCCATCATTCTGGGGAAAGGGCGGGAAGACGGTGCATACCACTAGTGTATGTGGGGCGGGGGCAAACGGGCGGGGCTTCTAGGCCTGTTCACATGCCTCTTGTTTATAAAGGGTCAGAGCAAGATCTGAGCAGCAGATGAGGAGGAAGAACCTCCTGGTCACTGGACCTACACGGGGATTGCGCTCGAGAAAATCAAGGATGCAAAGACCTCCATCGGGAATTACAGCTAACTTTTCAGGGTGGAAATAGGAAGAAGGCACATCTGCTTAACAACGCTCACGAATTCTACAAGAGGATTGCGCTCGAGAAAAGCAAGGATGCAAAGACCTCCATCAAGGATTAAGCTAACTTTTCACGTTGGAAATGGAGAGAAGGCACATCTGCTTAACCACGCTCACGAATTCTGCACACCTGCCCTGCATATTTATCCACGAAGATGCCTCCGTTTTGTGCAATACCTCTACTCAACTGGAGTACTTTCTACTGGCTAATCGGTAAGTGCTACCTCGTTGGGTAAATGTATAGTGCCTTTCCTACACTACAGCTGCGTAAAGGTCCAGAAGAATTGACCCCAGTGACCTGTGTGTCTGTAACTTTGCCACCGCGCCGAAAGCGTCGGGGTCCTTTGATTAAGCTGTCCATTATTCTGGGGAAAGGGCGGGAAGACGGTGCATACCACTAGTGTATGTGGGGCGGGGCAAACGGGCGGGGCTTCTTTGCCTGTTCACATGCCTCTTGTTTATAAAGGGTCAGAGCAGGATCTGAGCAGCAGATGAGGAGGAAGAACCTCCTGGTCACTGGACCTACACGGGGATTGCGCTCAAGAAAATCAAGGATGCAAAGACCTCCATCTTGGATTACAGCTAACTTTTCACGTTGGAAATGGAGAGAAGGCACATCTGCTTAACCACGCTCACGAATTCTGCACACCTGCCCTGCATATTTATCCACGAAGATGCCTCCGTTTTGTGCAATACCTCTACTCAACTGGAGTACTTTCTACTGGCTAATCGGTAAGTGCTACCTCGTTGGGTAAATGTATAGTGCCTTTCCTACACTACAGCTGCGTAAAGGTCCAGAAGAATTGACCCCAGTGACCTGTGTGTCTGTAACTTTGCCACTGCGCCAAAAGCGCCGGGGTCCTTTGATTAAGCTGTCCATCATTCTGGGGAAAGGGCGGGAAGACGGTGCATACCACTAGTGTATGTGGGGCGGGGTCAAACGGGCGGGGCTTCTAGGCCTGTTCACATGCCTCTTGTTTATAAAGGGTCAGAGCAGGATCTGAGCAGCAGATGAGGAGAAAGCACCTCCTGGTCACTGGACCTACACGGGGATTGCGCTCGGGAAAATCAAGGATGCAAAGACCTCCATCGGAGATTACAGCTAATGTTTGACGGTAGATATGGGCAGAAAGCACTCCTGCTTAGCCTCGACCTTGCTCACGAATTTTTTGTGCTGATTAATGCATTACAGAATTTGAGCTTCAACTCGGGCACCTGCTTCAGTGCTTTCTTGCACCCGAATTCCGTTCCGCAGCGGATCGCGGGAGTTTCGACATTTCCGCGTTCCGCGCGGAACGCGGAAATGCCGAAATTTCGCAAGTTCCGCAAGCGGAACGGAATTTGCCGCCCACACTTAGTGTAGATTCTTTGAAATATGCACACATGCTTGTGATGCACAAATCTGGTAAGCACACAACTTGCACATTGATTGAATGGAAGTTCTATTGGTTGCGGTATAATTGTTCTCTGCAATGTGGTGGCACTAAGGCAATAAGTGTGGCATCAACTGCTCCAACCACATGTGGTAGGCAACCCAAAGCACACAAATTTCTATTCACATTGGCAAAATACTCATTTTGTGGAAACTGGATGAAGCTGTTGATCTGTCTCATCATTGAAGAAAGAATGTCTTGTAGCACACTACTGTAAGTTGGTTGTGACATTCCACCAGATACTGCCACAGTGTATTCGAATTATCCTATGGCACAAAATGAAGTGCAATTCCTGTTGCTAGGCAGAAGATCTGGCTCCAGCTGATGACATAAATCAATAATAGCTTGCCTATTCAATCTAAATTTTTTGATAATATCCTTTTCTTCCATGGTGGTATGGTCTGGAAATAGTCTAAAAGCTTGAGGCTGTCTCCTCACTCTCCCTAGGTTTTTATGTCTGCATTCAAAAATAGAATTTTTTGTATTAAATAAGCAAACTTTTTTTGATATATGAAACAAATGTGGTGTTTGTAAAAATATATTTCATTTCTTAACATAATTTTACACAGCATTTATTGGTGATTTAAATTTTTTTTTTTTTTTTAACATGTTTAATACTTTTTTCAGGAAATGTATTATTTATACATTCTTATTTTTTTTTAAAAGTTTTTTTATCAAAAATTCTGTCTGGGGGGGCGTGGCGGGCGAGCCAGCATGATGGACGCTTTCTAGCGCGCTCCGGCCCACTGTGCCAACATCCGTAAAAATCCTTCCCAATTCCCCGCATCTACAGACCAGATCACTCTCTTCGGCAACCGGAGAATGTGCGGAACGACATGTGTTGCTGACGGAGCTGTGGCCATCGATTAACGCGCACCAACGACCGGAGACACTCTCGATCGGAGGGACGCCATTGTCTCCCCATCAAGAGGGCCTGGTCTAGGAGGAGCTGCACCCTGCGCTCGACAGGGTACCCATCGTCAAACGGGCAGGCACCCTAACACATAGATAGACCGTGGGGCGCCGCTCCGGGGCCTATGAATGAGCCGCTTGGCCTTGTGAGGTCAGAGAGAGTTCGGTGCCACGGCCTATGACCGGGGCGCCCCCCCGCCGCTGCGGGTTTGAGCAGCCGGGAGATGAGCCGCCCCTGCGAGACAAAACATCAGCCAAAAATCGGCCGAGTGGCGGTGGAGGAGCCCCCTGAGACGTCCGGGGCGGTCTGCCCCAGAACGATACCGATGCCTATCTGACAGGCTGGCCAGAGCTGCGGGGTGTCTCACCCTGTGCCCTGAACAGGAGCATCGTTGGAGGACAGCAGCGGCCTCGAAGGAGCGTTGGGCCGGAGGGGCCTGGGGGAATGCCGATCCAGTGACTGGGCGGAAGGCGGGCAGCCCAGAGGTGCTTTTTGGTTCCAAGAGCAGCCGGCCCGTGGGCGCTCGGCCTTTGGGCCTGGTGATTCAAGACTGCTGGGGATGGGAGTCGCTTCCCGGGGGAAAGGCGCCTGTGTGCGGCTGATCGGTTGCTGGCCACAAGGATCCCCGTGCTAGAGAAGTGCCGACGGGCCTGGATCGTGCCCATTGAGGCCCTGTGGTATGGGCGTTTTCTAGAGCAATTGACACCCTTCCAGGGGTGAGCCTGTGCTGTCCCTGGGCTTATACCAGCTGGGCGGCCACGGCTGCATTATCTGGAATTGGACGTCCCCAATCTGTGTGAGCAGAAGAGCCTTCCCTACCCGGCCGGGAACACGCCCCAAGCAGAGGGGATGCTTTAAGGCAGGGTAACAAAGCCTGAATTTATACAGACATGTTCCCAGGGGTGCAGAGGAGTCCCCTGGGTGTCTACATCTGGACGTGGTGAGTGGTGCGCCTGGGGCTATCCGTGTCACTCAACAGCGAGCTGGTGTTGGTCGGGGCCTGTGGCAGACAACTGGATGGTATTGTGAGAGGGCCTGTGACGTGGGAAATTGGCGCTTTGAGCCTAGCTCTGGAATCCCCCTCTGCGACATTTCCTGACATATATAGGCGGCCTTGGTTGAGGTGAGCCCATACAAACATACAGCGGGGGACGTTGCGGACATCTGTGCGGCATGGTGAGTCCCCCGGCTCGCGATGCAGCCTAGTGTCCGAACAGGGGGTGCCAGGAGTTTCGGGTGCCTGTGCTTCCCCGTAATGTAACTACAAACCAAATACCTGAGAGGTGTGGGGAAGATACCAGGGGTTGGTGGTCCGGCAGGCGAGATCCTCTTAGAGGAACCGCTTGCGGTTGATCCTTGGGTGGCATAAGCAGGCATGGTAGCCCCGAGGTGGCTTGCTGCCCAGGACAGGCCGAGTCTGTGAGGACCGACTCCTAGTTTCCGCTCCCATGCCGGGACAACTCCATCCAAAGACTTTCGCCCGAACTGGCTGTCTGCGGACCGCTAGGGCCTACCTTCATTGCAAATATGACAAAAGATAAGGCGCCCGCACCTTCAACTAAGCAGAGCACCCTGGATCGATACTCAACCACCCTTGCTGGAGCAACGGTTGGGACAGATGGGGGAGGCCCAATTCCGGATAATGAAGCCTTGTTGGCGTTAAAATATACTTTCTGTATAAATTTGAGATGTAAGCAGAGTGTAGATAACAAATGAATTAATTGGAGTGTAACAAGTGGTTTAAGTGATCATGCGCAATTGTATGAGCTCACAGTGATCTGAGGGGGTCATGCGCTACTATATGGGTAATGGATTGATGAGTGGGAAAGGGATTTTTTGATGGTTTTCTATGATGGTTAAGATGCACCAGTGGGGCTTGGAGGCTTGCGGTACAGGCATAAAAAAAATCTTTTTGTTTTAAAAAACATTTGTGGTCTTTTGACAATTGATTGTATTTTAAATATGTTCTTTTGATAAATTTAGATATTTGTGCTTAAAGATATGTGATGATGTTTATAGATTTTTAATGAATGATAAATTCAGATATTTTTGTTTATATATATATGTGTTTATGTTTATAGATTCTTAATGAACGGGAGTACATTAAACTACTGTCTTGATAAAGAAGGTGCAATGAGATAAAGCCTTCGAAACGCGTCAACGCCTCCTTTTTGTTGCCACAAATCCATTTGTACGAACATTTGCCCTAGAGGTTGATGATCTACAAGGCATCAGGGCGTATGTGTATAAGTTCAATTCTGGGTTATGGCGATTTATGACAAAGATTATTGTCTGTTTTAACTCTCGTGTTATGATTTTTGAATTATTTTTAACTGTGATTAATTGTTCTTAATATTGTAATAAAATTTCCAAGATGAGTTTTTGGGATATAAATGGTTTTAACTGTGCGAAATAATATTTTTTTGTCAAAAAACAATAAACTGTTTTAATAAATTACAATCATTTTTTCACTAAACAACAAGTTTTTGTGCCAATACACTGTAGCCACCAGTTTCAGCGGTGACCCTTATGATTGGGTGTTGTATGTATGTAGTCTGGTTTGTTTGTATGAGACAAAGTGTGAATAAAAAACAATCCCAGAGGACGTTATTTTTAAAATTCTGTTTTAACCCTAGTCCTTTGGGTCTTCAAGGGTTCCTCTCTTTTTTTTTAAATATTCTTCTGCACAACCAGCTGGAGATGTTAGTTTTAAGTTAGAACCAATAAGCCAGGAGTAGAGTTTTTAATAGATAATGGATACATTCAAGACCTTTGGATTTTCGGAGGATCAATTTAATAAATTGATAAATCAGAATCCTCGCATGAATGGGAATATCAGTACCAATGCACTAAGTAGTGATCAACTCCTCAAAATACTCAATTTAAAGAAAAAGATGATTAGAACAGAGCTATATGCCGAATTCTTGTTTGAATATTTAAAATCGGGGAGTGATCCCAATTGGCCTTCGAGTTCGAAATGAACCAGGCCTGTTTGTTGAAAAAAGAAAATTTCTAGAAACCTGGACACATATTGCTAACCGCTGTAGCCGAGATTGGATTACATTGATTATCGAAACGGCACAGGAGGTGTTGATTCTAGAAAGGAAGGAAATTGATGAACTAGAATCTAAAATAAGGGCAAGTCCAGGATTAGAGGATGCTAAAAAGAAACTTGAGGAACTAGAGCATGAAGCAAATGGATACAAAGAGTACTTGATAAATAAAAAAACGAATAAACTTAAAAAAGATTTAGAAAGATATAATGTAGAACAGGTCTACCCATATCTCAACAAGGAATATTATAATAAAAAAAACCCGAGGTGGGAAAGACCGCATCCTCAAAGACCAGTCTATTTCAGAGGCAGAAACCAACGGATTACTTTCTCTGAAACGTCAGGGTCAAGTAGCGAAGAGGAAGACTACAATAAAGACCAACAGGGGAGAGAAGGGATGAACTCTGAACATGAGTCTTTTTTAGGCCAGAGACAAAGAAGGGGCCGGGGGAACTATCGGAATGTACACAGAGGGGATCAAGGGAGGACCTTTCCGCAACAGGATCAAGGCAGGAATTATCCCCAACAGGACTATTTAAAAACGCGCAATCAGAGATATTGGAGATAGACAAATTTCCAATAATTAATTTATCCCGGCGGATTTTGACTAGTATTGAAAAAGAAGTTTTAGAAAAAGGATTTAGTTTTGCCCTGAGCACAATATTAAATAGATTTGAGTTTGAGAAAGATTTGAAAGCATTATTTAGAAAGGTCAGACTAAAAAGATTCTTCGAGAATAGGGACTTTCAGGTCACTGAGGACATATCTGGCCTTAAACCCAAATCAACGTTTACTCCCCCACTTAATATAGTTGACAAGAATATTGAAGTATTTGAGAGGGTGGTGGAAATAGAATTAAAACAAATACTGGATAACCCAAGAACTAAAAGAAATCTCAACAATAACCTCTCTAAACAACACAGAGAAGCACTGAGATCATTACAAGATGATGTGGCCATTACGATCAATCCCGCCGATAAGGGCGGAGGGGTCGTGGTGTTCGACACGGATGGCTACAGAGAAAGGATGTTAGGACTATTGATGATCCCGGAACATAAGAGAGTTCCCAATAGTAAGATTCAGAAGTTAAAAAATGAGTTTGAAGTCTTGCTAAATACGGCTAGGGCTGAAAGCTTGATATGTGAAGATGAATATACATTTTTGTACAACAGTTCTCCCATTACTCCAGCTATATACAGACTTCCGAAGGTCCATAAAGACCTTAAAAATCCTCCAATGAGACCAATCGTGAGTAGTATTGGTTCTCTATTGGAGCCTCTCAGTAAGTTTGCTTATTGCTTTATTAAACCACTAGTACAACAGCAAAAATCATACCTCAAGGACTCGGCGCACGCAATTTCAATTTTTGAGGGGAAGGACTTCAACAGGGTGACCCAGTTTCCGGTCACCCTGGACATTGAAGCCCTTTACACTAATATACCCCAGGATGACACAATCAAAGTGATAGGATCCCTCTTAGAAAGAGTAGATCTCCATGGTGGCAGCATGGAATTTATTTTACACTGTATCACTATGGTGTTGAAAAATAATCTTTTTCTGTTTGAGGAAGATCTATTCCAGCAGATAAAGGGGACCAGTATGGGAGCCACGTGTGCTCCCAGTCTGGCCTGCCTCTATGTAGGCGAGTTTGAATAAAGGCATGTCTGCAATGAAGTGGCACCATATTTTGAAAACGTGAGTTTGTGGTGCCGCTTCATTGACGACATTATCTTCATCTGGGAAGGTAACCAGGAAGATCTTGAGGACTTTATTGGTTGGCTAAATTTGGGGGACCCGAATTTGAAATTCACGTCAGAATTCAGTAAAGATAGGGTCAACTTCTTAGATATCTGTATTAAAGAAAAGGAAGGCCAGCTGGTGGTGGAACTTTATAGTAAACCCACCGATAAGAACACCCTATTACATTATGGGAGTTTCCATCCCAAAGCCCAAAGGGATAACATTCCCTTTGGGCAATTTTTACGATTACGCAGAAATTGTTCCTCCATATGTGATTTTAACAGGCACTCTGAGATTCTAAAACAGAAACTGAAAGATCGGGGTTACCCTAGGAAATTAATTAACCAATCGTATAAATGAGCGAAATATTATGATCGCGAATATATGTTAGACCAGAATAGAACACGTAATCGAGCCCATGCAAATGAAAAGATTGTATTGCTGAGCCAATTTTGTGAGAGTAGTAATCAAATTAAGAATTTACTTCACAGAAACTGGAAAATTCTTAATGATGGTCAAGATCTGAAACAAGAGAAGCCACTTTTTGCTTTTAGGAAGAATAGAAATATCAGAAATAGCCTAGTCAATACCTATAGGGACCGCCAAAAGGAAGCGCAAGGCACATTACATGGCACTAAGGCAATTGGTAACCACAAATGTGGCACATGTTCAATTTGTGAACACTGTCTGGTCGCTAAAAGCATTAAGTTTAATAGCCAAGAGATCAAGTGCAACAGTCTCAATAATTGCCGTAGTAAGAACTTAGTTTATTTGCTGATTTGCCCATGTGGCATGGCCTATGTGGGCGAAACTAGCAGAGAACTTAGACTCAGGGTACAAGAACATAAATCGGCACTGAGAACAGGCAAAGAGAATGCACCCTTGACGGAGCATTTCTTAAGTCTCAACCATGGCTGCAATGATTTGCGGTGGTTCATACTGGAGAAAATATCCAGCAACATGAGGGGTGGAGACCTGGATAAAAAGAGAAAACTCAGAGAACAATGGTTCATTTGTAAATTAAATACTGTACAGAATGGTCTTAACTCTCGTGAAGACTGGATGTCGATAATTTCTTAAATATCGCCCTACACACCAGTTCGTATGCCCAGACGTGGGTCCCTTGCTCACTTTGCCACTGGATTCAAGCTAGCCTGGCTGATGAGGGCTGTTAGCCCAAAACCGGTCCCAGGATGCTTGTTTCCGGTCCAGGGAAGACATGGCTTGGCAGTTCGGGCTGGACTGTTCCCATGAGGCACAGGGTCAAGACTGATTTGCATATAGCTGTGTCTGAACTGGGGTGGCAGAGTGAGCTAAAGAACGATGATGGATTCAACCCAGATCTGTGACTGGGGGTGAGTGTCTGAAAAGTTTCAGCGCTCCGTCCATCATCTCCTTGTGTTTGCTTTGTTCGCCCTAAGTTGGCAGGGTATGCCCAGACGTGGGTCCCTTGCTCACTTTGCCACTGGATTCAAGCTAGCCTGGTTGATGAGGGCTGTTAGCCCGAAACCGGTCCCAGGATGCTTGTTTCTGGTCCAGGGAAGCCATGGCTTGGCAGTTCGGCCGGACTGTTCCCATGAGGCACAGGGTCAAGACTGATTTGCATATAGCTGTGTCTGAACTGGGGTGGCAGAGTGAGCTAAAGAACGATGATGGATTCAACCCAGATCTGTGACTGGGGGTGAGTGTCTGAAAAGTTTCAACGCTCCGTCCATCATCTCCTTGTGTTTGCTTTGTTCGCCCTAAGTTGGCAGGGTATGCCCAGACGTGGGTCCCTTGCTCACTTTGCCACTGGATTCAAGCTAGCCTGGCTGATGAGAGCTGTTAGCCCGAAACCGGTCCCAGGATGCTTGTTTCCGGTCCAGGGAAGACATGGCTTGGCAGTTCGGGCTGGACTGTTCCCATGAGGCACAGGGTCAAGACTGATTTGCATATAGCTGTGTCTGAACTGGGGTGGCAGAGTGAGCTAAAGAACGATGATGGATTCAACTCAGATCTGTGACTAGGGGTGAGTGTCTGAAAAGTTTCAGCGCTCCGTCCATCATCTCCTTGTGTTGGCTTTGTTCGCCCTAAGTTGGCAGGGTATGCCCAGACGTGGGTCCCTTGCTCACTTTGCCACTGGATTCAAGCTAGCCTGGCTGATGAGGGCTGTTAGCCCGAAACCGGTCCCAGGATGCTTGTTTCCGGTCCAGGGAAGACATGGCTTGGCAGTTCGGGCTGGACTGTTCCCATGAGGCACAGGGTCAAGACTGATTTGCATATAGCTTTGTCTGAACTGGGGTGGTGAGGTGAGCTAAAGAACAATGATGGATTCAACCCAGATCTGTGACTGGGGGTGAGTGTCTGAAAAGTTTCAGCGCTCCGTCCATCATCTCCTTGTGATTAGGTTGAAATCTGTGGACAGGAGAATGGTGTCCAGGGAATACCTGCACCACAACAGGGTTGGTACTTCCCTCAGATGGTGGAGAGGATGCCTGGGATACACTGTATAGGGAGGAGTGTATAGGGGAACCACCACGTCTGTCCTGGATGTGAGGGCTGTGAGGGAGTGATGTCTGTGTTGGGGTGTGTGTGAGCTGTGGCTGGTTAGCTCTATGCTGGGGACAGACAATCTTTTGTTTTGGAGGAGGCTGAGACACTTTGCTGGGCGGAGGTGTGAGGCCTTGCAAAATGTGGGAGATGTGGGAACATTTCGGTCCATGGCAACAGAATATTCATCCTCTGAGATGATGAATAGATAGTCACCATCATCGTCCAATCCTTCAGTCTCCTCAGGTACTTCCTCCTCCTCCTCTTGCGCAGTACTTGCAGCCGACATTACTGCTTGGAGGAGCAGTGGATTTTCCCCTTTGATTGCCCATCGCCCAACACTGGTGGAAGGTCCATCCTCCTCATCGTCATCATCACCTGGAACGCAGAGGTTGCAACAGGATAGGTAATTGACCTAGTAGAAGATGTGGTGCAACACAAGGGTTGATTCTACTGTACTTTGCATCAACAGATGACGCACATGTGACCTGGTTTGGGTACCCCTACAAGTGACAGCTCACACCATAGCACTGAGGTGTTAAACGGAGATGCACATTGCACAAGCAAACTCACCAGCTCCAGCCACAGCTTTGTGTCCCTTTGTGATCCCCCTGAACCATGCTCCTCATAGGTTTTGTTGACAAAGCCATCCCCGATCCAGCAGCTGTAGAGGAAAGTGACACCATTCTCAATCATCTGCATTACTAATTTACAAACAGGCACATGTGACACTTATGATATGTATGTAACTTTGCAGGTTCTATGCAGAAGGGGATTTTGATCTTTGTCATGGTTTTGTAATCTATGATAGGGAAACACTTCACGCCACAATTACCTGATGGACAGGTGCGAGAGGGTTTCACTGCTGCAGCCAGGATGTCTTGCATTCCTCGGGATGGTGTTGTGCGCTGCACTGGTGTCCTCCTGTCAGCAGCTGTGATGAGACATACATGTCCATATTTCAGTACACCAGATGTTAGCTATGAGCTAACATGTATATGTCATTCTTAATGACCATTGATAGGATATAACTGGCCAATGTGCAGCATGTTTACCTCATGGACTTTACATGTGGGCCACTGCTCACATGCAGCAATTGCCAGCTCTTACCTCCACACAGCACTGACATCAATGAGATGACACATCAACAGACAAACGTGTATGAGAAGGTTACTAATATTTGAAGGAAGGGGAGAAATAATCAGGACCCACCGCATTACATTGATTACACCTTCACCGTTAAGACTAACATGTCTCATGAGTATAATGTTGTCTGTTGACAAGTCAAAAGGAGTGTACATCCACAGGATGACCAGTTTCACATTTGCACATCAGTTCAAACATTGCAGAGTTCATATGTGAGATGTGCAATAGTCAGATACATTTTGTGTGTCATTTGTGCTTCCCTACCCATGAAGTCACAAAGCTCATTTTGGAATAAGAGATCACACATTTGTTATGTCCATCCTTTGAGTGTCCTCTGTTCCCATACTCAACAGACAACAGACATCCTAACCTCATATATTATACACTCACTTATATAGGTGAATACAGTAGAAGAGGAGGCAAGCAGAATGCAACATTTAACTTGGATCCCACATTGTGGGTAAGTTGAGAAGCTTTGATGGTTGCCGCCTACACTGGATTTGCGTTGTGCTTTTCAGCCAAGAGATTTGAAAATTTCACTTCCTGAAGATTCACCTTTGCAGCCCATACATCCAACTCAAAAATACACAACTGGCATCAGTGCAAGCCTCATCCACACCAATTTCAATATGATTTTTCCATTCGAATTTTGCTCGGGAGTTTTCATATCATTGAATTACAATCCAGTTGTGTCTAGTACACTTCATATGACACTATATACTATTTTATGTCCATTCTGCACTCACTTGTCATACATTTTGTGTCATCCTTTCACTAGCCACCATGGTGTGATCTGGTATGTGGTTAAATGCCAGGGGCAGGCATATTGTGATGCAGGGCAACAGTGATATAAAACACATACAACATACAGGGGAGATTAAAGGCACATTTCGTGAGCATGAGCATTCAGGTACATCATTCTTGGGTTTACTTACCATGGCCCCGCACCTGCCCAGTGTGTGGTCCCTGACCAGATGTCACAGCCAACCTTGTATCAGAAGTCAATGTGGGCCTTGGAATCTGGGAGGACATCATTGCACCTACAATGATAAGTGTGTTTGCAACTTTACATTTCTGCTGCCACATGTGATGCACTCAATTTCAGGCACAAAGGATAAGCACAAGCAGTGTGGGCACAACCGTTGCAGAAGTGTGTAGCACTAATTATCATGAGTGATCACACATTCAACTTATAATGGCCCCACTGCCTAGAAGCAACGTCTATCAATTTGACACAACAACAATTCCTGAAGTAAGGTCCACTATCGTGTTTTGTTAATGGCCAAAAAACATGCCATCCGATGATAACATATATAACCAGCTGGGTGGACTGGACAATTTCATGTATAGAAAAAACATTCTAAGTTGGACAGTGGACGCATTCTCAATACTCCTGACAATTGTATCTCACTTCTTGTTCATCATTGTTATATTTGTTAATATTGGATTTCTTGATTTTGTCTACAAAACAATTACAATATAGTGGAGACTCTTTTTGACTTGTTGTGGGACTCGATTCCCGGATTGAGTTCACAGTTATGGAACTGTTGGTGGAATACATGTAATGTTCAGAAACCACAAAGGTATGATGAGCCTAGATATATTATATTTTGTCTTTCGCTATTCACAAATGTCATTTGCTAAAGGTAAATGTCCTTTAAGAATTCCAATAGTTGTAAAGCTAGTTTTTCCTCTCCTGTTACCTTTGAGATTCAGACACTATATGATCCTCTGTTGTCTGCTGACAATGTATGCATTTTGACCATCTCCTGACTAGTTTGACTTACCAGTTAGTGAGGGTGGTATGTCTTGCTCTGGATGATGTTGTGTCCTCCCAGAAGATGCAGGGACCTCTGCTACTGTGGTTGTCTGTACTCTGGCTGAATGCGTCAATAGGTGATAAGAGAGAAAAGTCACCAAATGGAAAATGTACATGTGGAACTTGTCAGACATTTCCTCATATCTTCTGCATGCTAACAGTATTGTGAAGTACTTCCACGGCCGGTGCAGATAGGAGCAGTGGGGCGTTGGGGATGTAATGGCGTGGCAGGATGGGAAATAGACAACGGAATATGGGAATGAAATGTTTTAAAATAAGGATTCTCTCACCTTCTGCTTTGTGATTCTGGCAGGCACAAGGTGAGTTACTTTTAGGATAATTTGTGATTCTTTTTCCCTATTCCGTTGTCTGTTGATTTTCCTCTGCACCGCACCCCCCTACATTCTTGACTGACCCACCTGCGTCTGGGTAAGTGGAAGGGGCACTTTGACAACTGCTACTTAACAGTGTTAGGTATATACGGCAGCAGTACTGGGCCCATGTTTTAAATAGTGGGAAAGGGATTTGCCATTTCTAATAGAAAGGATTCTGGGACTTGAGGTGCAACATACAGAGGGAAACACATGAGCCTCTGCCTGATTATATTTTTATATAACCTTTGGACAACTTCCTTACTCACAATGGCAGTGCAACACTGACAGTCATTTTGTATACTTGTTCTTGTCATCCCATTTATCTGGTATCACGTTGCGGACATCACTCACAGGCAGCCCATGGAATAAGATAAGAAGAATGCTCATATAATTTAGTCACCTGGGAATGAGTAGACGAAAACAGACAGTTGCTCCTCTGGAATTTACTCAGTTAGGCATCACTGAGTGAAGAAGACCAGGATATGTCCTCCATGCACAATCACTACAAGCCAATCAGTACTCCAGGTTTGTACTGAATACGCAATTGTTATGTTATAAACATTTATAGAGTGCACGGCTACTCCGAGGAGTGTCCCGGTGCTGGCAGTGGAGGAAAAGAGTCGCATGCGGGATACTAGTTGTTAAAGAGGTGGGTTTTGAGCTTCTTCTTAAACAGTTCGAGGCTGTCTATCAGCCTCAGATAGGGTGGGAGCCTGTTCCTGGAGAGGGGTCCAAGATAGGAAAAGGATCTCCAACCCATTCTGAGTCGATTAATTTGAGGTACCCTTGCCATGTGTGCCGAGGAAGAGCGGAGGGTACGGGTGGGGATATATGAACTAATTCTCTCTTTGAGATATGATGGCCCAGTCCCATTCAAGGACTTATGCATGAGGACCAAGGCTTTAAACGTCACCCTTTGTTTCATCAGGAGCCAGTGGAGGGCCCTTAGGTGGGGAGTCATGTGGGATCTGGGAGGGATTCTGAGCAAAGGCCTTGCTGCAGCATTCTGTACCACTTGAAGTCTATTGAGAAGGTAGTCCAGTCTGGATGTGATCAGGGCCTGCACCACCTTTCTACCCGCTGCCTCGGTTAGAAGTGGCAGAAAAATTTTCAGCATGCGGAGCACGCTGAAGCAGGACCCTGTCAAGGCTTGGATCTGCAGGACGAAAGAGAGAAAGCTGTCAATTTTGATTCCAAGATTCTTGACACAGTTTTGCGAGGGGCCCGGGTGTGGCAGATTACTTGGCCAGCAGTCGTCCACAAAGCTGTGAGGGACAGTTCCAAAGGTCACGATCTCTGTTTTATCTGGGTTGCATCTCAAATGATGCAACTCCAGCCATTGAAAGACTTTGGTAAGACAACAGGAGATCGCCTTCTCATCTAAGTCCATGTCTTTCTCACATGTGAACAGCAGCTGCGTGTCATCAGCATACGAGATGACCTTAGCACCAAGCGACTCTGCGAGCGTGGCAAGGGGGGTCAGGTAAACGTTGAACAGCGTCGGGCTGAGAGTTGACCCCTGTGGGACTCCCACCGATAGGGGCCTGGCATGAGCTGTATAAGGTGGCAGCCAGACTTCCAGCGTCCGTCTGTCCAGTGATGATGCAATTGTGATAAGTTTTCAAGGAGCGCCAGCACGGGTAACATAAAACACAATGTAAAGCACTCCAGCGCTAAATACCTACAAATCACTCCAGCGCGAAGTACTAAATACCTTAGAGGCGTTCTAGGCAAGAGGTCCAATTACAAAGCAGCAGTGAAAGGGAGAGAGTTACTCACTGCGTGTGTAACCAGCTGACAACAAACGATATCGGCAAGTGATTCCAGGAATGCGGCCGAACAGGTCACTCAGCGTTTCAGGAATGCAAGTCAAAATAGGAAGCAGAGTCTGGTTGGAAGACGAAATTCGAAATACCTGCAACCAGGAAATCCAACCCAGGCTGTTGACCCCATAGACAAACACAAGGAAGCTAAACTGCTAACCCCATTTGTTCCGTCATAAGCACAGTGCTGTAATTGGGTAAATAGACATAATATCGAAATAAAAATATCGAATAGACAGAATATCGAATCCAAAATATAGAATGGACATAATATAGTCGTTAAAAATATCGAAATTAAGGTAAGTAATATCGATTGTCAAAATATCTAAGTACAAAATAAAGGCATTAAAAAATATCGAATTTTTAATAATATCGAATTTTTTCTAAGTGTTTTGTATGTTAGTATATGTGTTAAAAGTTTATATTAGTTTTTGTAATGTATGTTTAATTTTTTTAAAGCAATGATTTTTATGTTATTTAATTTTTGCGTCATTTAATTCCGTAGCGGGTTGTGGGTTTATAGGGGAATAGGGTGGGAAGTAATTTAATTGTAATTAAGTAAATATTTATTTTTATTTATTGGTATTGCTAATTAATTTATTGTTAATTAATTAGTCATTAGTAATTAATTTTTATTAATTGGTAATTAATTTTTATTAATTGGTAATTACTTTTTATTAATTGGTCATTAATTTTTATTAATTAATTAATTGATAATTATGTTAATTCTATTAATTTATTATTTGTAGCGGGTTGTGGGTTGATAGGGGGATATGGTGGGAAGTAATTTAATTGTAAATAATTAATTATTGAAAATATTTTTTTGTTTTGATAATTAATTTACTGTTAATTCATTATTAATTGGTATTTTTTTTATTATTTATACATTTTTGGTATTGAATATTAATTGGTTGTTAATTAATTATTAATAGGTAAATAATTTTTAATAAATAAATTGTATTGGTATTTATAATTAATTAATTATTAAATATTTTGTAATTGGTAATTAATTTTAATAATAATGCTTATTAGTATTGATAATTAAATAATTGTTATTAAAATATTAAAATATTACTTTCCCTACTGTTGCACTCTCTGGAGTGGGAATAGTAATTTTTACTCCTACGCTATCCAACGTTTTCACTACTGTTGCACTCACTGGAGTGTAAATAGTAATTTTTACCCTCCCGCTATCCAACGCTTTCCCTACTGTTGCACTCTCTGGAGTGGGAATAGTCATTTTTACCCCTACGCTATCCAACGCTTTCCCCACTGTTGCACTCTTTGGAGTGGGAATAGTAATTTTTACCCCTACGCTATCCAACGCTTTCCCTACTGTTGCACTCACTGGAGTGGGAATAGTAATTTTTACCCTCCCGCTATCCAACGCTTTCCCTACTGTTGCACTCTCTGGAGTGGGAATAGTAATTTTTACTCCTACGCTATCCAACGTTTTCACTACTTGGTGCACTCACTGGAGTGTAAATAGTAATTTTTACCCTCCCGCTATCCAACGCTTTCCCTACTGTTGCACTCTCTGGAGTGGGAATAGTCATTTTTACCCCTACGCTATCCAACGCTTTCCCTACTGTTGCACTCACTGGAGTGGGAATAGTAATTTTTACCCTCCCGCTATCCAACGCTTTCCCTACTGTTGCACTCTCTGGAGTGGGAATAGTAATTCTTACCCCTACACTATCCAACGCTTTCCCTACTGTTGCACTCTTTGGAGTGGGAATAGTAATTTTTACCCTCTCGCTATCCAACGTTTTCCCTACTGTTGCACTCACTGGAGTGGGAATAGTAATTTTTACCCCTACGCTATCCAACGTTTTCCCTACTGTTGCACTCTTTGGAGTGGGAATAGTAATTTTTACCCCTACGCTATCCAACGCTTTCCCTACTGTTGCACTCACTGGAGTGGGAATAGTAATTTTTACCCTCCCGCTATCCAACGCTTTCCCTCCTGTTGCACTCTGTGGAGTGGGAATAGTAATTTTTACCCCTACACTATCCAACGCTTTCCCTACTGTTGCACTCTTTGTAGTGGGAATAGTAATTGTTACCCTCCCGCTATCCAACGTTTTCCCTACTGTTGCACTCACTGGAGTGGGAATAGTAATTTTTACCCCTACGCTATCCAACGCTTTCCCTACTGTTGCACTCTTTGGAGTGTGAATAGTAATTTTGACCCCTACGCTATCCAACGCTTTCCCTACTGTTGCACTCACTGGAGAGGGAATAGTAATTTTTACCCTCCCGCTATCCAATGCTTTCCCTACTGTTGCACTCTCTGGAGTGGGAATAGTAATTTTTACCCCTACGCTATCCAACACTTTCCCTACTGTTGCACTCACTGGAGTGGGAATAGTAAATTTTACCCTCCCGCTATCCTACGTTAAAAATATTGAATATTTTTTAATAATATTACGTTAATATATGTATGTATTAAAAAATAAAAATGTATGTTTATTTATTTTTTTACTTAAATTAATTATTCATTAATTTGAAAGTTATTTAAGTATTTTTAAGTATGTTTTACTTAATTATATTTATTATCTTATTAATTTTACATTACTTTTAAGAGATTTAAAAATTCGATATTTTGACTAACTATATTTTTTACAACGATATTTTTGATTCGATATTTTTGTACTTACATGTTTGTAGATAGGGAGTCGATATTTTGGTATTCGATATTTTTAACTCGATATTTAGTCAGGTCGATATTTTCTTCCTCAATATTATGTCAGTGATCCCTGTAATTGGCAGCGCAAAAACATCGTCTACAGGCTAAGTCCATGACAGTGCCCAGCCTTAGACAACATCCCCAAAACAGGCGTGCTGGGCAGAGTTTCAATGGGTTATGAGAATAAAAGGTACAGACCAACTGTGGAGAATGACAGACATTAGACGAAGGTTACCAGGACCGTTCTTCAGGACCGTACCCCATCCAGTCCACTAAATACTACAATTTGCCTTTGGTTTGCCTAGAGTCTAGGATAGCTCGAACTTCGTATTCCTCTTGGGCATCAATCAATACTGGAGGAGGTGGTGAGTAAACACGGCTTTCTGGGTGTACCTTTTTCAAGAGAGACCCATGGAATACAGGATGTATTTTCATGGACATGAGTAAGGTTAGTTTCATTGTCACTTCATTGATGACCTTAGCTATGGTATAGGGACCTACATATCAAGGAAGCAATTTTTTAGATCCATGTACATTAAGAATTTTTATGAACAACCATATCTTTCCCCCAATAGGTAAGCTGGTTCTCTACTTCTGAGTGCATCAGCTGTTTGTTTGTATCTTTCCTTGGCCTTGGCGAGTTCGAAACGTGTTTGTTGCCACAACTCACATAACCTGGTGTGAAACTCATGCACTGTAGGCATGGGATGTTTATTAGGGACTTCCCAGGGCATAACATGTGGGTGGTGTCCATGGAGGCAAAAAAATTGAGACATGCCTATAGATGTGTGTTGAGTGTGTATGCAAACTCTACAGCCCATAGCATTTCTGGCCATTCTTTCTCTATGGTGAGCAGCAGACAATGTAGATATTGCTTCATGGTTTGGTTTGTTCTCTCTGCCTGACCATCGGTTTGTGGGTGATAGGCAGATGAGAGGCGTTTTTCCATGTTCAACGAGGTACGTGATGCATCCCAGAAGTGGATTATAAACTGTGACCCCCACCGGTCGGTTTTTAACACAGATGGCATCCCAGGTAAGTGCACTAAGTTTTCCATGAAAACAAAAGCCAATTCCACAGCTGAGGGTAGCTTTTACAGTGGTACAAAATGCGTCATCTTGGTGAGAAGGTCAACAATTGTGAGAATGGTAGTGTAGCCTGTCTTAGTTCTGGGTAATTCTACTAAAACTCCATTGATACAGTATGCCAGGGCCCAAGAGGTACTGGTATTGGGTTCAGTAGTCCCACCATGGGCATGTGTGACGTGTTTGCCTGAGCACAAACAGAGCATCGGGCAATGTATTCAAGTGTGTCTGTGGTCATAGAGGGCCACCAGAAGTATCTTTGTAGATGTTCCATGGTTTTGAGATACTCATGATGATTTGACATGAGATGATCGCGACACATGAATAATACCTGTTGCTGATGATTGGCCAGAGGTAGATAGTGTTTATCATGTCTGTACAGAAGCCCATCTCTAATGTGATATCTTTTTTAGTCCCAATCGTTCATGTGAGGTTTTCTTTCCAATATCTCCTTGCAGTGAGGTCATGAAGTTGGAAGTGAGGATTAACCCTTGAAAACACTATTATTGGGGGGTCCTGGCTTGGTCTGAATTTCCTCCACTTTACCAATTTTGGATACGGTGTCTGCTCAAGCGTTCTCTCTTCCTGGGTGGTATGCGATAACAAAATCAAAGTCATAAAAAAAGGGTCCATCTCAGTTGTCGAGCTGTGAGTGCTCTGGTGGTACGTAAAAAATGCAGGTTCCTATGGTCAGTATAAATAGAGAAAGGATGCTTGGCGTCTTTCAAGTAATGCCACCATTCCTCATATGCGGCTTTACTAGCTAGTAATTCTTGGTCTGCTATGATGTAGTTGCTTTCTGCTGGCAATAGCCTATATGAGTTAAATGCAATGGGATGTAACTGGCCTGTAGAGGTGTTTCTTTGTGACAATACGCCACGCAAGGCTTTTTGAGTAGTGTCGGCTTCCACCACATAGGGTTGTTCTGGATTGGGGTGTGCTATAATAGGGGCAGACGTGAACTTATGTTTCAGGGTTTGAAAGGACTGTTCGGCTGCATTGTCCCATATGAACTTCACTCCTTTGTGCAACACACAAGTGATGGGAGAGATGATTTTGGAAAAGTTCTCAGTAAAACTCCTGTAAAAGTTGGCAAATCCCCAAAAAGTCTGGCCTTGTTTCACTGAGGAGGGTGATGGCCATTCCAATAAGGAATAAACTTTTTTAGTCTCTATTTTGATACCTTTTGGGCTTAGAACATAGCCCAAGAACTCCACCTCGGTGGTGTGAAACAAACTTTTTTCTTGTTTTACAAACAGGCCGTGTTTATGCAGTTGTTCCAGGATGGCACAAACCTGTTTGACATGTATTTGTGTATTTTTGGAATAGATCAAGACATTGTCGATGTAGAAGATACTTCATCTATAAAAAACTGGAATGCTGCAGGGGCATTACAGAGCCCGAAAGGCATGACTTGGTATTCATAAAGACCGAACTTCGTTCAAAATGCGGTCTTCCATTCGTCATTCTCACAGACTCTGACAAAATGGTACGCCCCTTGTAAATCCAGTTTAATATATATGCTAGCGTTTTTAACCTGATCGAGTAAGCTGGGAATAAGGGGTAGCGGATAACGGTTCTTGGTAATTATGTCATTCACTGCATGGTAGTCTATACAAATCCTCAGGTCACCCTCTTTTTAGCCACAAAAAGGAGGGGGGAAGAAACAGGCAACTTGGAATGACTTATAAATCCATTCTCAATGCATTCTTCTAAGTAAGAGCACAAATGGTCGTGCTCTTTTTCTCTAAGAGAGTAAATGCGGCTACATGGCAATTTAGCTCCAGGGATCACATCAATACGACAGTCAAAACTGCAATGAGGAGGTTAGGTATTAGCCCCTTGTTTATCAAATACTGCTGAGATATCAACATATACCTCAGGTATCACCCCCTGGGTGACGGCACTAGTAGTTGCCAATGGAAAAGCAAGAGCTTGTATGGACAATTCATGTGGCTTGGCTTGGTTTGATGTGAATAACAGGAAGAAACACAGTATCCAGAATCCAATATGATAGCTCTAGGTACCCAGCCGATCCTGGGATTATGACAAGCTGGCCAAGGAATACCCAGTATAAGCTTGAATTGTGGGGCATCTATGACGGTGAACGCAATACGTGCGTGGGGGCCATTATTACAGGATATTTCTGCAGGATCCATTTGATAGCGAATGGGACCAGAGGTTAGGCTAGTGACATCTGCTGCTTTCAAGGATTCAGGTTTTTCTTTAGTCCCAGTAGCTATACCTAGTGTTAATAGATACTCTGTCTATGAAGTTCCCTGTAGCCCCAGAATCTATGAGTGCGTTGGCATACCAAGTCTGGCCCTTCATGGACACTATGGTCACAGCCATGAAACGTGATGGTGGAAAATGCATGGTGCTATTCTCGAGGTATGTTTGGATGATGAACCCAGTAGGCTGACCTGTGCATCTACCGAGCCAGCTCGATTGCCGTTATGTCCCCCTGTACCACCGGAAGAGCATACACTCTTTTATATAGTGCCCGCTCTTACCACAGTATAAACATAGGTTTTGCTCTCTACTTTTCTCTTTCTCATCTTTAGTTAAAGGACCTCTAATCCCACCTATCTGCATAGGCTCAGGCGTGTCAAGGGTTTTGCAGATGTTTATCTTGGGTCTCTCTCTGACCGTGAGGAATTATTGCCACCCCAGCCTTTTTTGGATTAACGTTCCATTAGTCTATAGTTTAGTTTAACCACTAGGTCTATGAAGGCCTCTATATCATCTGGGGGTTCTGCCATCTGTGCTATCAGGTCTTTCAGCTCATCGCATAGGCCACAATAAACCACTGAGAACTTCTTGGGCTCTGGCCATTCTGTTTCAATCACTAGCCGATTAAAGGTGGTCACATAATGCAACAGGTCGGTACTACCCTATTTGAGACTCAACAGCTCATTATCTGCAGCCTGTACGAAAGTGTGGTGGGCAAACCTTTGTCATAGGGTATCCTTAAATGTATTGAAATTGTATAAAAGCGGGTCGTCATTTTCAACTAATGGAATGGACCATTGGGCTACATCCCCACCCAGACAAGAAAGGACAAAAGCTACCTTGGATGCGTCATCAGGAGAGGCTACGCTTCGAGCCATAAAGTGTAGATGACATTGATTGAGGAATACACTAAACTTGATCCTGTCACCGTAGAAATGTTCAGAAGTTGCCAAAGGAATGGAATTGGGTGTTATAACCTGTACCCGGGTAGGGGCACCAGAAGCAGGGGGAGGTGTTCCTGGAAACGAGGAAGCACTGCCACTAGGGTGGAACACCACATATTTTTGTTTGGGTTTAACAGCAAGATCGGGCCACCCTAGGCCCAGTGGGTCTGGTTAATAAATGGGCACATATTCTTTCTTTGGCACACTCATACATGCTCACCCTCCCACATAATAATAAGAATGCTCCTATAATATACTAATCGGGGAATGAGTAACAGACAACTACTCTTCTGGAATTTACTCAGTTTAGCGTCACTGAGTGAAGAAGACCAGGATATGTCCTCCATGCACAATCACTATAAACCAATCAGTACTCCAGGTTTGTACTGAATACACAGTCTTGATACATTCCAGCGTGTACTGCTATGAAGGCGCTTCAGCGCATGTACCACAAAGCAAATGAAGGTGCTCCAGTGCGGATAGCACAAAAATAACAAAAATTACTCCTGTGCTGAGGATGCAAAACAAAGAAAAAACAAACAAAGAAGAAGCACACCAGGGCATATAATATTGAACCAAGTGAGAAAGTGCTCCAGCGCTTATAATGCAAACAAAAGAAGAAGCGCTCCAGCATGTGTAACACAAGACAAACGAAAAAGCTCCAGCACGGGTAACATAAAACTAAATGTAAAGCACTCCAACGCTAAAAACCAACAAAGCACTCCAGTGCAAAGTACTAAGGGCCAGATGTACGACCATGAAAATTTGCGACTCGCAAATTGCGCTCGATTGTGAGTCGCAAAATGCCATGTACAACAATGTGTTTAACACTGTTTGCGATTCCCAATGGGGTTGCAAATTGCGAGGCTCATGAATATTAATGAGCCACTCGCAATTTGCGAGTCTATTGGGAATGGCTCGCCCTCCCAGGGATGGTGGCCTGCTGGGCTCAGCAGACCTCCATGTCTGGGACTGCTTTTAAATAAAGAAGTATTTTTCTTTTAAATGCAGCCCGTTTTCCTTAAAGGAAAACGTGATGCATTTAAAAAAATGAAAATGAAACGTTTTCGTTTAAATTTTTAAGGGCCCTGGGACCACTGACTGCCCTTAAAAAATATTTTACCCTGCATTTGCAAAGGGGAAGGGGTCCCCTGGGGACCCCTTCCCTTTTGCGAGTACATTACCACCCTCTTGAAGAGGGTGGTAATTTGCGAGTGTTTTGCGACCGCAATTGCGGTCGCAAAACATTCATACATGGGCTTGCGCTCACTATTAGGAAGGGAACGCCCCTTCCTAATAGCGACTCGCAATTCCTAAATAGTGAGTCGCAAATAAATTGCGACTCGCTATTTAGGAAATGTATATAGCCCTTTCACATTTTGCATGCGCAAATGGGTCACAAACCCGTTTGCACATGCAAAATACGGTCGTACATCTGGCCCCGATACCCAAGAAGCGTTCCAGGCGAGAGGTACAATCAACGGGGCAGTGAAATGGTGAGAGTTACTCACTGCTTGTGTAACCAGTTGACATGAAGTGATACCGGAAAGTGATTCCAGGATTGCGGCAGAATAGGTCACTCAGGGCTTCTGGAATCCAAGTCAAAACACGAAGCAGCGTCAGGTTGACGAGGCTTGAAATACCTGCAACCCAGAAGTCCAACATACGCTGCTGACTCCATAGATAATACGGAAACACAAGGAAGCTAAACTGCTAACCCCATTCATTCTGTCATACGCTCAGCACTATGAGTGGCAGCACGAAAACATCATGTACAGGCTAGGACCATGACAGCACTTTGGTCTTGGAGCCATTTGCCACCATTTATTTATTCAAGTTGTACTTGTGCAAGGCAGTGAGGGTCCTCTGTAGGCCTACTTTAGAGTGGTCAAAGAGAATGATGTCATCTGAGTATTGGAGCAGTGAGACCCTAATGCTTCCAATTTTGGGAGGGATAAGCCTTGCTTTTTTCAGTGCTGACCCCATGTCTGCAGTTTAGAGATTGAACAAGAGGGGCGAGAGCATGCAACCTTGCTTAAGGCCATTATCTGTCTGGATTTTCCTGGTGACCACTGTTGGTGTTAACTTGAACCACACCCATGTAGAAATGCATAGGGATTTAATGGCCTGGAGCAGCTTGTTCAGGATGCCCCAATCTCTGAGCTTTCTCCATAGGCTGTTCCTGTCAACCAGGTGGCTGAATAGTCCACAAAACAGACAAAGAGTGGGAGCTGTTTCTTGTTCATTGCCCGGTGGATTAGGTAGGATAGAGTCATGTATATGGTGTTAAAGATTGAGCCCCTCCATCTCGCTGGAACTTGTGTGGATGTTAGGCTGGTTTGATAATGTGGTGTTCGTATCACAGACCACAGGTCTGAATCTTCTTTAAAGACCATGCAGGCATGCCGTTTGGGTCTGGAGCACCTGTCGCTCAAATTTTCTTCAAGATTTTGGAGATGGCATAATCTGTAATCAGAACCCCTGAGTTTTGGGTTTCCAGTTGGAAACTTGGATCGTCCAATTCTTTGTCTGCTGGGGTTTTTGACGTGTATGAGTTTTTTACATGCTTCATTCATTGCGATTTGGTGATAACATGAATTCTGGCCATTGGTGGGCTAATTTTATTTTAGCGATACCTCCATAAGTCTGCTTGCCGCTGTTTGCCCATCAGTGTGTATACTTGCATCCATTCAATTTCCACCTGCTCAAGCCTTGTTGCCCAGACCATCTGTTTGTGCTGTTGATTTAGGATTTGCAATCTTATTTTTAGTTTGCATTTTGTAATTTTATTTTGCCAGGCTTTTTAGAGTCTTCGAATCTTCAATTCACTCACAGTTATGTGTGGGTTTTTTCTTTTCTGTGGAGGGTTGGAGATTATTCTACGGGCGGAAGGGCTGTTGCCACGCACTTTGCGTATTTCATTAAGGATTAAGGCCCAGTTTGCCCATAAAAGTTTACCATTCATATTCTCAAAGTGTGTGCCTCTTGACGATTATCATATTTTGTGTTTCCGCCCCCATTTTATTCATCTGATTAAGTGCCAGCTTTCTTCACTGATTGAGTCCGCTACTTTACTTAGATTTTCAAATCTTCTCAAACTGACTCTTAGAGATGTGACGAGAGGGAGATGGTCACTCTCGGAGCAATCAAGATATAGAAGCTTGTTAGGGCATCTAGGATTTTTCCAGTAGTGAACACATAGTCTAATTTGCTTATTTCCTTGAAAGATTTCGGGAGTTTTGGAGCTGAAGGGAAGCTGTCCATATATTAGTTTGTGTGGCAGCTTGATGCCCGTCCATAAAATCCCGGGATTGTGATACGACTGGTTGCCCATGTTTCCTGAAAGCAAAGGAAGTAAGCTGCTTGGATGAATGACATGGCAGCAGGAGATTTGAGTAGGTTTGATAGTCCTTTTACATTCCATGATATAAAGTTTATATTTGGTTTCCTCTTCGGTTTCACCTGGCATGGGTGGCTGTTTGGTCTAGGAATGATTTTTAGTGCGTCTATAGAGTGTAGTTGATAGCCAGCTACAGTCATTCCTTTGTTTTCTTTCTATGAGTGTGTTCTAGATCTATACTCCTTGTTGAACAGTTTGATTGGAGTAAGAGCATGATATGAACAATTTGTTATAAGACAGATTAAGTTGGGGGTTTCCAGCCCCTTTGGCGAATACTGAGTGGCTGCACATGCGACCTTGTTTGTTTCCTGAAGTCCTTAGTGGGTGAGGATATTTGGGTGTCACTGGTTTTGTAATCTCTATCCCCCACTGTTCAAAAGTCTCCTGATTGGTCAGAATATCAGCCACTAATGTGGGTGATTTGAGCGTTAGCATTGTTGACTCTATCTCATTCTTGCTGGTAGACAGATTTTAAAATTTTACACCTAGAATATCAGAGGTTATATTCGATATGTTTGGAAGGTTTCTGAACAGCCTCAGCAGGTTTCATCTGTTTAGGATGGCGTGTGGGCCCTCAGAGGGGTAGTGCAGGGTAAGGATCAATTGTGTTGCCTTTTGTACTCCTCTGGGCTCGATGAAGACACTTTTACTGTTGGCATTACCAGTATCGTCGTTGTAGCGGGGTTTGTATTTCTGCAGCCGTTTGGGGTGAATTTGGGTGTTGACCAAAATAGTTGGCTGGTGTGTTTCTTGCGAGGTTGCTGGAAATAATGGCTGAATTTCAGGACCTGGATTTGTATGAGCGCTTGTTGGTTGGGTGGCCCTGCATTGGGTTTGCAGCACTGGTAGTAACAGTGGCTGAGGTTCGGTGTCTGGCCCACTTTGGGAATTTATGGGTTTGGTGCCCTGGAACTGAGTTAGCATTGCTGGGGGGGGGGGCTCCTGAAACCTCCTGATGGTTAGAGGAGTTTGCAGGGATTTCCCGTACCACAGAGTGAATTGAGCTGCCTGCTGGAAGTTGGTTTAGTTCCTGTGCTCTTGCTACCTTCTTCGGAACATTGTTTCCCTTGAAGATGGGATACAGGGTAACCGGGTTGTCACAAGCAAGGCTTACCTGGGTTTGGGGCCCTGGTTTTTGCCAGACTTGTTGGCGTAGTCTTGCAACTTTGTTTTTAATTTTTTTTAATCTTTTCATTGATCTTTTGAGAGATATATTGTCCATTCATGATCCTGCAGTCTTTCGGTACCTTGAGTGCCACATGGAGATTGGCTACCATTTATTGCTGTTCAGTGGTGGATGGAATCAGTTGGGTTCACTCTAACAATGCAAAACACACAAGATGATGGACGGAATGCTGCACACTGGCAAACATCCACCCCCAGTCACAGATCTGGGTTTAATCCATCGTTATTTTGCTTCACCACGCCACCCCAGTTCAGACATAGCCATATGCAAATCAGTCTTGACCCTGTGCCTCATGGGAACAGTCCAGACCAAACTGCCAAGCCACGTCTCCAGTGAGCACGGGACCCACGTCTGGGCATACCCTTCCCACTTAGGGCGAAATGCAAAACACACAAGATGATGGACGGAATGCTGCACACTGGCAAACATCCACCCCCAGTCACAGATCTGGGTTTAATCCATCGTTATTTTGCTTCACCACGCCACCCCAGTTCAGACATAGCCATATGCAAATCAGTCTTGACCCTGTGCCTCATGGGAACAGTCCAGACCGAACTGCCAAGCCACGTCTTCCCTGGACCGGAATCAAGCATCCTAGGACTGGTTGCAGGCTATCAGCCTTCATCAGCCAGGATAGCTTGACTCCAGTGGCGTAGTGAGCACGGGACCCAAGTCTGGGCATACCCTTCCCACTTAGGGCGAAATGCAAAACACACAAGATGATGGACGGAATGCTGCACACTGGCAAACATCCACCCCCAGTCACAGATCTGGGTTTAATCCATTGTTATTTTGCTTCACCACGCCACCCCAGTTCAGACATAGCCATATGCAAATCAGTCTTGACCCTGTGCCTCATGGGAACAGTCCAGACCGAACTGCCAAGCCACGTCTTCCCTGGACCGGAATCAAGCATCCTAGGCCCGGTTTCAGGCTATCAGCCGTCATCAGCCAGGATAGCTTTACTCCAGTGGCGTAGTGAGCACGGGACCCACGTCTGGGCATACCCTTCCCACTTAGGGCGAAATGCAAAACACACAAGATGATGGACGGAATGCTGCACACTGGCAAACATCCACCCCCAGTCACAGATCTGGGTTTAATCCATCGTTATTTTGCTTCACCACGCCACCCCAGTTCTTGTGTGTTTTGCAGTTCGCCCTAAGTGGGAAGGGTATGCCCAGACGTGGGTCCCGTGCTCACTACGCCACTGGAGTCAAGCTATCCTGGCTGATGAAGGCTGATAGCCTGAAACCGGTCCTAGGATGCTTGATTCTGGTCCAGGGAAGACATGGCTTGGCAGTTCGGTCTGGACTGTTCCCATGAGGCACAGGGTCAAGACTGATTTGCATATGGCTATGTCTGAACTGGGGTGGCGTGGTGAAGCAAAATAACGATGGATTAAACCCAGATCTGTGACTGGGGGTGAATGTTTGCCAATGTGCAGCATTCCGTCCATCATCTTGTGTGTTTTTCACTCTAACAATGCCATCACTGATTATTGGACCCTCCAAGATTGGTGTGGTTAGCAATGGGCCTGAATGACCAGGCAGATCAGGTGGGTCAAATTGTTCTCTTGGATTGCACTGTGTATGACTTGAAGAGTGGGAGCCATTTGCTGCTATTGCATGGTGGTTAGAATCAGTTGAGTTCTCTCTTGATGTGCCTGTGCTGATATTTAGAACATCCAGGACCAGTGTAGTTGTAGATGGTCCTTCATGGCCCATCAGGTCAGGTTGCTCTCGGGTAACTGGTTCACCATGGGCTGGGGCTTCAGCTGTATCTGGCATGGTTGTAAAAGTAGTCCACCCTTTATGTGAGGGTTCAGTGCTTGGCTTGCTCGGCCAGTAGAAGTCCTGTTTCCAATCAGTTATCATGTTGGATAGGACTTCCTGCAGGGTACCCAGCTTCTCTACTATTGGGTGGCAAGAGCAGGTAGTTTTGCCTGTCCTAGGAGGTCTAGCATGTTGCACATCTAGTTCCAGAGAGTCTAGTTTACGTTCCATGCTTTGTTATTGAAGCTGCTTGAGTGTCGATCAGATCCAACTGTATCTCCAATTTGTTCCAACTGCCATGTCAGGGCATTTATTGTAGCGATCAAGGTAGAGTTATTTGAAGCCAGAAGGTTGCTCTTCTCAGAGTTGGGCAGGAAAGTGAGGGGGTCTTTTCCCTTGTGAGAATTGTGACCTCAACCTGCTTGAGGCTCATCGCGGTTGATAGCTAGTCGTTATAAAGTGTGTCGACTGTAGAAATCGCTCCGTGGTTAGATGTTAAAGCAGCGGCACTCTGTTAGGTGCCACTGTACAAATTATTATTGTTGTCAAAGGCCTCGGGCCACTCATGCATACTCTTCTCCAGATCTGAGCTCCCTACTTTGGAGATCACAGGGTTGGTGTGGGCCCCACAGATCTCAGATTTCCTCCAATGGCCGAAATGTCTCTTTGGCATGAGGGTGAAAAAGCAGCGGTGGGCGCAAGCAGCACAGTGGCTGGAGGGCATGCTGAGTTCCTGCAGATACTAGTGGAAAACTTGGTAGAGAGACTACGTTTTCCTTTCAAGTTAATTGGGGTTCTGGCTGCAGCTGTTGATCTGGAATTCCTGCCCAGTGAGGTACTTAAAATGCTTTTAGGTGACAGCTCAATTACCGAGGTGTCTCCTCTCAGTAGTAGAGGGCAGTAGGGGTTCCGTCTGTGTGGAGAAGTTTGGAGGCTCACTGGGGTAGAATACCCAGTGGACTCTGTTACTATAGTTGCTGCTGCAGTATGTGAATTAGAGGGAAGGTCGCGGGGCATCTGTCTTTCCGAAGAAAATACTCCATTAGCAATCCCATATTTTTGTGATTAGACTTTCTTGCGGGTCCCGACTTGAGGCTGACTGGCGGGTGCGTGTTCTGAGTTAGCTATCAATTTACCAGGAGGCTGATTTCTGCCAGCTTTGCAGAAATTGCTGGGATTAGATGGGTAATTTTCTGTGTTCAGTCCGGTTACAGGCTTGCCCATCCCTGCAACCCCCTTAGAGTGGGTTGTTCACTCAAGGAAACTAGAAACACTAGGGCTGGGGCTGTGGCTGTGACACCATTCTTTGATTTACCCTGTGTTATCCCCCTTTTAGCCATCGCTGCAATGCGTCAGCAGGGAAATAGTCTGTGTGACACTTTCCAGCCCAATAGAAAAGGTTAGCGACCTTGATTCGTTTGAGCCGGGTTACCTTGTTAGGCCCTATTGCCTATGCTCTGGACACAAACTTGAGTTTTTTATGTTCCTGAGACCTTTACGGCCTTGGGACGGTGCAAGCTGTGAAGGTGCTCAATTTATTAAATGTAGATTGCAGTTCTTACCACTGTCTGTGGACTGTGTGAGAATACTGCAGACATGCTTGAGGCTGTTGCAGTTGCAGTTGTAGAGTTATGAGGGCCACGGAAGGGTAGACGCATCTGTTGCAGAGGAGCGCACGGAGAGACATAAGCTGCACCGGGCTATAGCCCAGCCGCCTCCGCACCACTGCAGCTCTACCCTGAGGCTATGGCTCCAATGCCACGGCAGCACTTATAGCTTTAGCTCAAGTAGTCAGTGCCCGATTCCTGTACGGCCCTGTGTAGGTCACTGTCACCCTGGGAGTACTAAAGTAACACTGTCAGCAGCAAGAGGGCGTGAACACAGTAAGAGATTGGGAATTGAGGAGTTGAAGAGTCAGAAAGAGGGGGCCCTGGGGGTGCTTGAGGGCAGTCTCTCTGTGATTCATGCAGAAGAGAGGAGTGTAGTGCAAGGCACTGAGGGCGGGTTGAGGCTATTTAGTTGGGTGAAGGTGCAGAAGAGGCAGCTGAGGTGCAGCCAGGATGGCGCTGAGATTACAGGCAGTGGTACACCAATAGAGCGGCCGATTGGACTATTTAAATGGCGTAGGCATAGGCATTACAGGCGTCAACCTCTGACCTCCACCAAAGGGGGGCACCTGATGTAGTGCTGCCTGCTACTGCCGCTGCTGCCGGCACCATGCCTCAGTCTGGAGGCTTGGCCCATGGCCAGCATGGCTTGCTCTGTCACGCACCTAGCACGTGCCCTCCACACAGCCTCTGTGGCAACATGGCACAGACTGCAGTCCACAAGCCTCAGATGAGAGCAGATCAGGGGTCAGGTAAAATATGACCCCAGCCGGCCACACCATCGCCACTGCCCTTTACACATCTGCATCCTCCAAATCAGTCTGACCTCACACACATTGCTTTTCAGGATCACTATGCCTTTCCACTTCCAATCATTCTGCATCTCTCTTTCTGCAATTCAGCATTGGTGTGTAGATTGCACAAGTCCTGCTGCAGAACTTTGTCCTCCTGATGCAACAGAAAATCCTCCTGAAGTGATAGCCTGTTTATGTGACACAGATTCATGCTCAAAGGTTCGAGGTACCATCCTCTCTTGGCCCAATCCAAAGTCACAAGGATGACGTGGACCCAGTCTTTCCTGATCTTCCTTTGAACTCAGCCTAATCTTCTGAACTCGGTGGAGGAGATGCAAGGGTGGAATGGCAGAAGTCCCATGTTACAATCCAAATGGAATGTTTTTCCTAGTTAGAGTCTTTTCTGGAACTCCAAAGCACAAAAGATTTGACACTGCACATTCTCGACAGTGGATAAAAAAAACCATTCAGCATTCCCCCATCTGCCAGAAGATGCCCGGTGCCACCTTGGCATACAGATGGCATTCATAATCCACTTGGCACCACCAGCTGAGCTTGTCTCTCCTGGCATTCAATGATCCCATAAGGGCGGTTCTAAATCAGGGAGATCCCTTGATGATCAATCCAGATCCAGAGATGCAGAGCCCAACTCCGCCCTGCTTGTCACAGTACCATATAATTGTGGCGTTGTTGGTGAGAGCCTGCACAAGATTTCCCCTTGATGGACAGCAAGGAGGCCTTCAGCATTGATTGATATGGAGCTGGGTTACCTCCAGAGACCAGAGTCCGCTGATCACCTCTTCCCCCCCAGATGACCTATCCAGCTCAGCAATGATACATCCTCATCTCTGGGTGGGTAAGGACGAAGCATCTACTGCTGGCCAAATTGCTTTTGGGCAGCCACAACTGCAGATTACATGCAGTCTCCTCTGAAAGCTGGATTGCGTCTATCAGGTTTCCTTGGAGCTGGGCCCACTAGTACTGCAGATTCCATTGCAGATCCTAGCGTAGTTGACAAGCAGGATGCAGGAGGCTAACAGGCTAAGATGACTCAGAGCTGCTTTCACTGAGATCCAGGACCGAGGCTAAAACATCTAAATCCTATCCTGAATGCCCTGGACTCTTTTCAATGGACAGAAGGCTTTTAACCGCACTATTTCCAAGACAGCTCCTATAATAGGAAGCCTCTGCAAACAAGTCAGATATGACTTCTGCATGTTGATCTAGAATGATGTCAGAAGGTTCGCTACTGTCTCGACATGGGCCACGACTGACAGTGATGAGGCTGCCTTCAAAAGCCAGTCGTAGTTGTAAGGAAAAACTGGCATCCCCAGCCAACATAGATGGCCAGCGATCACCACCATCAATTTAGTCAATACCTGACGGGCAATAGTGAGGCCAAAGGGATGTTCAGCAAACAAAAAATGCTTGTTGCCAAACATTGAACCATTGCCAATGTCTCTAGGACTGCAGAATGAGTATATGAAACTACACATCCTTCTTGTCTAAGGTGACAATCAAGTTGCCTTGATCCAGGGAAGCATAGACTTGGGCCAACATGAGCATTTTGATTTTAACACTCTGTAGGAAGACATTCAGAGGGCCAAGAACTAAAGTAGGCTGAAGTCCTACATCCTTCTTCAAAACAAAGATAGAGCAGCCCAAGCCAAGAACCCTTTAGAGAGTAAAACTCACAGCTCTTGGATTAAACTAGGCAAGATCTCCCACGAGAGCCATTCTGAAGTGGAAGGAAGGTGTGGTGGGGCAGAACGAAACAGTAGGGCAAAGACATGCTGAATGATTTAGAGGACCCATCTGTTGGATGTGATTGAGCACCTCTCTGGGAGAAAGTACTGGACCCTGCCTCTCACTGGGTGGTTGTGCCCCACTAATGGCAAGCTAAAGCATTTTGGATGCTGTTGCCGCATGAGCGGGAGACTGGGAGGACTGATGCCTGTGGTGACCAATGCATTGCCTGCCAGATCCACGTCCCTGGCCTCGAAAGGACTGAGCTGACTGCAGTGAGTCTACAGAGACTGCCATTGCCTGTACGCCAACTCCTGAAGAAGCCTCAGAATTTCCTAATGTGATGAGAAAACTGTTTTGTAGAGGTCAAAAAGCCCAAGGAGCATGATGTAGCCTTAAACATTCTAAAGCAGTACCAACTTTCTCGCCACACAGACGTGAGCCATTGAAAGGCATATGCATAAGGGAGAAACCTGCAGATCGCCTCCATGCATGGCAACAGAGCACTACATTAGTGTCAATACCACTCACCCCAGACAATCAGTAGTATCAACACCAGCAGAAATCATGTGTTTGGCTGCATCTTTAACATCTTGAATGGTTTGAGCCAAGGTGTTAAGGGGGCTCCTACTTGGTGTCTTGGCTTCCCGCCAGAACGACACAGAGGGAGTCCGCCGCACTCTTTTGGTGCCTCATTCCCAAATCAGACACCTTAATTTGGGAATTAGGAACTGACTCAACAGGGTTGTGGGGTTGGGATGGCACATGCTTTGCTTCAGGAGTGGGGATCTATGACAACAACCTATTCGTTCTGGTGAATGGTATCTTATCCTGACTTACTGGGATCTCTTCAAGTGTAAGCAGTAAGTTTTCTTCTTGGTCATCAGACATGAACAATTACTGCATTGGTCTTTTTCTCTATAAGGCAGTATACAGAGAAAGCATTTAATGTACACAGGGTTTCTCAAAAATACTCTAAAAGTGCAACACTTATGGGTCAGTCTTTTAAGGTCGAACCAACCTTTTCATTGCTTCTAGTGAAGTTCTTATTGCAAGTGGAGAAGCACAGAGTTCCTTATAAAATGAAAGGTGAGTGTTTTTTTCTCTTGTCTTTTGCATCATGCTTTTATTCCTTTATATAGAGTTTTCCAAAAATAGTCTTTAGAGTTTCACACTTTATTTTTTAAACATCAATGTCTCTTGTAAGGATAGTGTGCTATTGCCTTTAAAAATCATGACCCCTTTGAAACTCAATGATATTCCAAAACGTATTTCATTAAGAAATACCAATTTTCTTGAGTGCTATGCCTGGGTTTGGGAGTTAGGAAATTACAGACTTGGTTTTACTATAGATTCTCCCAAGAAACATCCTGTGCATTGTCTTTGCTTGTGATGATGCCTTTGCTTATGTTTTAACAAATCAAAAGTTGTCTCTCACCTTCTTGTATTTTCTTTTTCAGGTTCTAGAGCTGAGGACTTCATCCAGTTTGACGAGTTGTCTAGAACTGGAGTGCATCCTTGATCAGAGGGGAGGTAAGTCAGCCTCTGGACATGGGCTTCCTTAAATTGGTTGGAAGCCAAGCCAGAAACATGAGTCTGGAAACAGTATTTATAGTACCACACTTTAGATGGTCAGCACTCACGAGATCACTCTGAAATCTTGCTGGAAACAGTGCAAGATTTCTGAATGAGCACCAGATAACAAGAATAATCTCGGGTGGATGGTCTGGAGGGGCCTGGCTACCATGGGCATATCACATCTTGGCACAATAAAAAAAGGGGCACAACGTAGGACCAATAAAGTTATTTGTGAGTAGATCAAAAGGGTGGCCCCTAGAGCAGGAAAAGGGATCTTCGTGGGTGGGTTCAAACAGTATTGCCCAGGGAGTAAAAGCTTCATATTGAACAGGCCATTACGCAAGGAGGCCCTCAGCTCTTTCGGGACCCCCGATAAGATCCTGCTGGCCATGTCCCAGACCGTGTGTCCATTGGCTCAATAAACAAACAGCATTTACTGACCTTTGGGCTAGGCTAGCAAAAGAGAACAATGATTCAACCGTCTGGAAGTAGGTCATGGAGAATGAATTGGTTTACACATAGCTGGTGGAAGCCTGTACCATCAGACTCTCTGGAATTGCATGCTGTGTATGGAAATCAGTGTCGCCAGGCACCAGGCTGTGGTGGCTGGCCACTTGCCTGTTCACCGCCAGATAAGAATAGGGCTTAGGCTATGTGTCCATCGAGGTGTCAGTTGCGAGTGTAAGAAATTTGGGGGCATATTAGCAAGACCCACGTTAAAATTATCGCCGTTTTAGCGGCAGGAAACTGCCGCTAAAACGGCGATAATGGGCTTGCTAATATGCGTTATAGAATTCAATAGAAGCCCAGGTTAGATGTCCTGCACATCTAACCTGGGCTTCTATTGGAATTCTATAACGCATATTAGCAAGCTCATTATCGCCGTTTTAGCGGCAGTTTCCTGCCGCTAAAACGGCGATAATTTTAACGTGGGTCTTGCTAATATGCCCCTCGGTTTTGTACAATTATGTGGAATTTCAGCAGAATTTCACAGAATTACATAAAATGCAAATCCAGCATTTCATGCTATATTTTACAATGAAATGCACCCTTGAGCCAATTTTGATGCCAAGACGCATTTCACCTAAAAAATGGTGCAAAAATAACCGAAAGCACTTCAAATGACAGCCTCTCACATAAGGTTCCAGTGCATTCATGACAAATATTTACCACAAATGCTGAGTTCTTGGTACATTTTTATCCGTGCATGGCACCCTCGCCATACATAATGTTGTTATTGATGTTATAATTTCAGATGTAATCACTGATGTTACCAGTGAAGTCAGATCATTTCATGAGTGAGGTGAGGTCATAAGCAGTGCATAGCGAGGGCATGAGTTATAGCTTCAGTTAACTGTAACTTGTGATGTGTTTTTTTAGTTTAAAATGTTACGTTTTAACTGAAATAGTCACCTAACTATAACATCACTTTAGCCTTAATGTTTTTCAGTGAATTTGTAAGATTTTTCTTTAATGTAAAGTAAGATATTATTACCATACCCAACATTAACTTCACATTTCACTTTGTTTTTGTTTTCTTGTAAATCTCAATTTTTGTTTAACATAAAGTAAAATTTGATCACCATATGTAACAATGACAATCCTCTGCTGGCTGGCCATGTGCAGCATGGGGTTGGTGCAGGGCCCAACGCCTTGTGGGTGGCCAACCCCCTGCAACCCCCATTGGGAGGCCACACCCCGCTGTTAGAAATTGGGTTTCTGGCTAGCAGAGGTGTACACCCTTTCAAAGCAGTAACCACAATCCTAGTCAGGGCAAGCTAGATACACTCTAAAAGATAACCTTTGCTCACCCTCTGATAGCTTCGCACAGAGCAGTCAGATTTATCTAAAGAGGCACTGTGTAAAGTATTTATGCAATACATACACGCAGTAATACAATGGAAACACCAGAAAAATGCTCCACAAAGGGTTAGAAAAATATATTTATCAGAAAAACAAGACTAAAATAAAACAAATCAATCAGTAGAACCGGAATTATGAATTTTCAAAGATTATTTAAAAATATAGAATTTAGAGTCATAAGGAACAAACCATGCACATCTGGTAGCTCTTGGCCGGCTTAATCCCAAGTTCAGCCCAACCGCGATGGATCACAGGCCGGTTACAGAACTCACCCAGGTCCCACTGAAAAAGTACCTTGGATGGAGGAAGCATCAACGTTGAATACTTGATGCGAGGAGCAGAGGAGGCGATGCGTCGAAGTTGATCCCGTGGATGGGGGTGATACGTTGGATCCGATACGCGGAGTCAGCGAGACTTCGTCAACAAACCCCTTAGTGAGGAAGGCAATACATCATTATCGAGCCAGGCAGTTGGTCGTCATTGAGCCGTGCAGTCCGTCGAAGCGATATTGTCGAGCAGCAACTGCGTTGAAGGAGATGCACCAGTTCCGATCGGCGTTAAGTCATCGATGCGTGGATTCAGCTAGATCACCACAGAAAAGTCACTTTCAAGGGCCCAGGACTGGGTTGGCACCACTTGTCAAGGCAGGACTCACAGATGGCAGAGTCCAGGTGGTATTGCATGGTTGAAGGAAGTCTTTGATGGCCCTGACACTTCATAACAGGGGGCAAGCCATTGGAGTCACTCTGGGTTCAAGTGAGATGGGTCCAGTCCTTTACTCAGCAGAGCAGACGGCAGCAAGTAGAAGGCAACACAGCAGAGCAGAAAAGCAGTTCTTCCAGAGCAGTAGTCCAGCAGAGTGGCAGTCCTTGTAGCAGCACAGTGGTCCTTCTTACTGGCAGAGTTCTTCACATGTCCAGTAGTGTACTACTTTGGTGAGGTCACAGGCCCAGTACTTATACCCAGTTGTGCCTTTGAAGTGGGGTGATTTTAAAGAAGATTCTTTAAAGTGCACAGAAGCCCTTTCTTCCCAGTCCTGTCTCCAGACTATCAGTAGGGAGCAATCAGCCTTTTGTGTGGGGACAGAACACTACCTATTCAGTTGCAAGCGTCATGTCCCAGTTGTCCTGTTCTACCCCTCATTCCTGTCATTGTCCCTAGTGTGGCCCTCTCCCCTATTAAGACATTACTTGGAGTAGGAATTCTCTTATAGCAATAGTAGTGTACACGCAAGTAGATTTTTTGTTTTACTAGTGCTTTTGTTGCCCCTATGATGGCTCTTAACCTATGAAAAAAGAACAAGTTTGTAGTAATGAAGGTCCACGCAGGTAGGATGTGATTCATGAAGTTTTATTGAAGATAGTTACATGTAGATATGTTCCTGTGAAGCAGGTAGTTAAGTTATGTAGAGCAGCCCCACCAGGAGCAGCCTGCCTGCTGCTCAGCCCATTCTCCAACTGTCCACTTCACCTCTCCGTCACCCAACATTCCAATATGCATCATCACTCCAACATTCCATGCAGCACACAGCGCATTCACACTGGCTGAGCAGGGGGAGAGATAATGGCTGAACATTAACATGAACAAGATACTACATATCCCCTTTCCTTATACAACAGAAGAATTCATGTGGTTACCTGAAATAAGATAAAACACTATGAACCAAGAAAAGGAATAAAAGAGAGGAACACAAATGCAGCTGAAAAGATGCAAAGAAGTGAACGAAAAGGAGAGAGCAGAAAGATAGGTGGATGTAAATGAAGAGGAAGCAATAGCTAATTATAAACAGATAGATATGACCCATCCTCCCTTCTGTAAATATAAACAGAATAGAATACAAATGTAAGGCAAAAGAAACAACGTGAAAAAGATTGATGAAAAAGCACCAATGACTAACCCCAAACACACCCACTGGCCAGACAGGCATGCAAGAAGGAAAGACATAGCACGACACGCTTTACACCCAGACACACAAGGTAAGGTTGGAGGGATCTCCTACTAAACATAGAAGTAAAAGAATCACACTACAACGAGGGAAAGACTGGAGACAAAGGAAGAACAACAACCAGAAGTGGTCCAGAATTCAAGGATGAAAGGAATTAGTAACATCACAAGGAGAACTGAACAGGTGAGAAAACAGAGAAGATGAGAAGGAAATACAGGCAGTATAACTCATCCTCCAACATTTTCAAATTGATAATGAAATAAGATATGAGAATAACGTAGCGTCTTAAATAGATAATGTAGAATAGTATAAGCGAAACATTGTGAAAACGTAACAGCAAAGTCTAAGAGTAGACTGAAAATGAACTGTACCCCAAACGGGAATAAATAATGTAGACGAAGGAAAAGAACCCAATCAGACACACCCTGTGTGAGGGTAACAGTGTACGACTGGTAGGTGAAGATGGGAATAACACCCATAACCTACCCCCAACATAAGGACGAAAGATAATGTAAATGGGACTGACATCCATGTCCTACCCCTGGCATGAGGGCGTAAGCTAATGTGAATGGGACTGAACCCAATAAGACACACCCTGTGTGGGGGTAACAGTGTCCTAGAAGATGGGACTAGAACCCATGACCTACCCCGAAAAAAAGGGGTGGGAGGAAAATATAAATGGGACTTAAAACCCATGACCTACCCCTGGAGATGAGGGTGATAGCTACTATAAATGAGACTAGCACACATGTCCTACCCCCAGCCGTAGGGGAGGAAGGCAAATGTAAATGTAAGCAAATGTGGTTGTAACCCATTGAGACAAATGTAAACTAGGCAAATGGGCTAAAACCCATAGATAAATGTAACATGAGCAAATGGGGCTGTAACCCATAGCCATCCCTCTAGTAGGGAAGAGTGACAAGTAAAGTGTGAACATAAGAAATGAGAACGGAAGCCATGAAGCTATAGTCGATGTAGAAGACCGTAATGTGATGTGCCCAGAAATGCCACTAAGCAAACCCATGGAGGATAAGTGAGGAGCAAAACAGTTCCTAGATGATGTGGAGAAAACCAAAAATAGAAACTGAACTGAAACGTGAGCCTAGTACACAAAAGGCTAAATAAACACAATCACAATAATGTTTGATGACTTGTAAAGTTTAAGGTCTTCGTGTCACTGTGATCCTGTGTCACACACTAGAGCTAGTAAGCAGACAGGGTTTGCAGAGATAGAAAACGGCTGACAATGTCTTGAAACACCCATGGGCACTGGCAGCTCAAAGAAGAAGTCAAAACGTGTATTGTGGCACCCACAAAAGATATGCAGAGGCAGTACACAGTGAGTCTGTAGTGGGCCCAAGAAATCACAGCCACAATATGTGCTCACTGTATTCACCACCAGTCTGTTTAAGTAACTATATTACTGCTACTGGGAGGTGCCAGCATTCCGAAGTGCAGATGGTGAAAACCCACAATCATTGACGACCTCCATGGATGAAGACAGGATGCAGCTAGAACACAGTGCTGCAACGGAAGGTAAAGTAAACGAGTGAATCCAAGATCTGCAGATTGCGTGCTGACGCCAACCACAAGATGGTGGCACGCGCCATGCGCTGTGCAGGACGGCTCCCGGCACGCTCGGGCGCCAAATAGTGTCACGTAGGCAAATCTGACAAGGAGGAAGAAACCGTTGTCACGGTGGATCCTCGAGGTGACGCGCGCTGCATCACAGATGAGGTGAGATGCGCGCGCTATAACTGTTAAACCGTTAGGATTTCAAACCGCAAAGCAGCGGTTTAACTGCCATGGGAGCCAGGTCTCAGATGAGAGAAACTGTAATAAAGAAAAACTAACTCACCAGCATGTCCTGCCCGAAACACCAGTGTCGTGTCAACAGTGTGAAATCCCAGCATGGGAGACAGACGCAATGTAGGCAGAAACTACCCTGTGATGCCAGGCAGAAAGTCAGTCACACAATATCCACAGTGACGGACATGACCCAAAACAGCTCCTTAGAAAAATCTTGAGCAAGCATGAAAAATGCCTCACTAGTGAAACATGAATATTGTTGAACACCAACAAAGTCAGTTGGAGGCAAAAGCATAGACAAAGAATGTTCTCCAGCCCGGATGGGCAGAAGTACTTGAGTTGACACATGTTGACGCAGCATTGAAGCACACTGACCTCCAACAACACGTTTTGGCTCAATGGAGCTACGATACACCCACACACCAAAGCACCGTGGTGGCAGGTTGTAGCCAGATGCAAACACTCTATAGTAGACAGGATTCATTTGAGCTGCATCCATTGCTGTTGAAGATTGTGGGAAGAGGCCATTCTTCCCATCCTTGTTGACAAGCAGTATGTTGGATGGTTAGATGACAGAATCAAAGAAAGTAATCCAGATGAGCACAGCACGCCTGGGCTAGGGCTGTCAGATGGTGATGACACTGGTGGGGCTGAGAGGCGTAGTGCTTCATCTTTACTTGTTTCTTTTTGTCTTCTTTGCTTTTCTGTGAAGGACTTCTTTCTTCCTTGTTGACGTCTTTGTTGTTCTGTGTAGAACACCCTTGTATCTTGTTGAGAGTTTTTCCTTTCCTGTGGATACCTCCTCTTGTACTTTGTGTTGCCTGTGACTGTCTGTTCTGTAGATTGTTTCATCTCCAGGTCCTCTTTTGTTCGCCAGGTCCCTGAGATCCGCTTGTAGCGCGTAGGTAGTCACCAACTCGTCGCCAAAATAATGTAGTAATGAAGGTCCACGCAGGTAGGATGTGGTTCATGAAGTTTTATTGAAGATAGTTACATGTAGATATGTTCCTGTGAAGCAGGTAGTTATGTTCTGTAGAGCAGCCCCACCAGGAGCAGCCTGCCTGCTGCTCAGCCCATTCTCCAACTGTCCACTTCACCTCTCAGGCACCCAACACATTCCAATAGGCATCATCACTCCAACATTCCATGCAGCACACAGCACATTCACACTGGCTGAGCAGGGGGAGAGATAATGGCTGAACATTAACATGAGCAGGATACTACAAAGTTCTTATGAGACATTCATGTATTTACATGTGTTATTGTACTAGCCACTGATTCCCTACACTGGCAGTAAATGTTGATGACTCACTAATTGTTTCCTGCCAGTGAATACTGATGACTCACTGATTTTTTCCTGCTAGTAATTGCGGATGACTCACTGATTGGTAATTACTGATGACTCGCTGATTGGTTCCTGCCGGCCCCAATCTAATTTCCGATGGCTCCTCAGCACCACACTTCGCACCTACTATCTATTTAAACTCCCCAGACTCTGGAACGAGCACTTGACCTTGTCGCTCCAACCCACTCACCTGAGCTCCAGATTTCTCCTGCTTTAAAGCCTGTTCACCTTCTTGCAGCAGCTCCAGCTCTTCTCATCGCAACAACTCCTGTTGTCTTGCTTGTCATCCAGCCCAGGACTGCATCTTCCAGGCCCCCAAGGCAACCACTAAGATCTTGGATTGTCTTTCAGCTGCGCTGACTCAATCTTCCTACAAAGACAAAGAAAGATAGAAAAAACAAGAATAACTCACCAAGGAACCGCCACCTGAAGATCAGATCTCAACCAAAGTTCAGGTAAACCAATTCCTTTTCTGAAGGCAGGTGCAATAAGAACAGCGTAAGATTTTGAAACATTGTAACGAAAGGCAGAAGAGGACAGTTCATGAGTTTTGGGAATCGTAATTGTATTGTAAGAAGTAGATAGATAAATGGAAAAGAGTATATTGTGCCTTAAATACACTCCTGGAAGCGCTTATCTCTCAGATTCATTTTGAAAAAGACATCTTTATGCTCAATAGACAAAACTCCATCTAAGGATTTGTTAAGACCGTTTCATTGTAAATATAAAGAACTCTGGATTCAACGAGACCCAAGTTTGGTTTGGACCAACACTGAACCTTTTGCTAAATCAGCTAAAAGAACCCTGTTTCACATTTTGCAATGACATCCCCAAGGACTGTTTTAAAAGGGTAATCAATTATCCAGTTAGCAAAAGTAATTACTCAATATCTGTTTTCGCTTACCAATTGTGTATTAACATAACTTGTTCTTATCGGGGATCTTTCCTATATCCTGGAAGAAAGCTTGCATTCGCCCTTTACTAAAAGCCCTCTTCAGACCCCACTGAGGCAAAAAAATATCAATCCATATCATGTTTACCATTCCATACCAAAATCCTGGAAAGGGCCATGAATGAAGACTTGGTGAACCATCTGGAATCCAATGATCTACTTGATTCTTCACAACAAGGTTTCAGACCTAATCATTCCATGGAATCGGCATTGGTCATGGCCACAGAGGAGATTCGCAAGCAGTTAGATAGATGTGGGAAAGCAGTGCTTATCCTATTTGATCTCTCTGCCGCTTTTGACACCGTTAACCATCAGGTGTTAACACAGAGGCTAGAGACAGTAGGAATAAAAGGGTTGGCTCTTACTTTGCTCACTTCCTTCCTCTCTCATAGAGAGTGGTAACTGTGTTGGGGTAATTTTACTTCAGATGCGTTCTCAGGGGTCAGCGCTGTCCCCCACTCTATTTAACATCTATGTCACCCCTTTAGCTAAACACATTAGAGCGCATGATTTCTCTGTGGTATCCTATGCAGATGTTACACAGATAATTAAATCTTTAACATCTAGCTCTGACTCGTTGGTGAGTCAGTTTAATAACTGTCTGTCGCACATCATTGGGTGGATGCACAAGAATTATCTTGAGCTAAATACAGATAAAATGGAGGTGATTGAGTTTGGAAGCAGCTCTCCCCTTTGGAATGACTCCTGGTGGCCTGCGGATGCGGGTCCACGGCCTGACCCGGTTAACAAAGCCAAACATCTGGGAGTACTGTTCGATGATCAACTCTGTTTTCCGCAATAGATTATAAGTGCAAAGTCCTAAGGCAACTCAACTGACACTCAGTTCAAAATGATTGTAGAATAAACTTGAAAGAACCAATTTTTACAAAAATACAAAAATTATTTTATTATTTTACGCAAATACAGAATTAAATAAAATACTCACTCATACTAGCTTCAATCATGTCCACATGCACTCAAACATCCACAGATCTAAAACCACAATGACACAAAAAAACAAAAAGTAATATTCAATGTATCTGATAAACTCTGCAATAGCTAGTCAGTCTCCTTCATATACATTTGAACGATTAAGAGATATTTTTAATACTCTGACATTGGGTAAGACAATAACTGAGACCCAAATAGTATTTGCAATGAGACAATGAAAGGAGGAAGGTGGCATGGACCCAGATGGTATCTACGCGTGTTTCGGCACCAGAAGTGCCTTCATCAGGAGAAGCCACAACCTTAAATCTTGATATCCTGAATAATGCAGGAATCCTAAAGATACAGTTGAGGGATTTGTTCCTTACCCTGGGTATTGCAAATTTCAAGATGCAGATCTCCTACGCGAATAGCTGAGAGTGCAGATGGTGAGTAATCACCAGCTGCTAACTCCAAGGAGAGACCTGACCGATGAGATGAGAAAAAGCGCTTGGTGCACAGGATATCGTTTTGTATTTTAAACAATATGCAAGAAGATTATAGCATTTAAGTCTCTCTTGAGCTGTCAATACCCAAAAGATAGGGTGGGGGCAGATAGCCCACCGTGAATAGATGTGTACTAGTGCTCTGTGGCGCTTTTAATGATACTAGGGACGCAGGAGGGCCGGTTTGAAGCCTTCGCGTTCAGTGTTCAAAATTATTTTTCTGTCGATTTTACATAAGTAATGGATGAGCGATACTTCAGACCAACCAGACGCCTTCCTTGATAGATTAACTATGTTACATCCTCTTGCTTTTTCCTTCTAAAAATTATGAGAAAGATCTTTCCATTCATCCCACAAGAGTTACAAAAAACTGTGATAGTGGCCCTGATCCTCTCTAAAATAAACTACTAAAATGCCCTTTTTCTGTGAATTGATAAACGTTTACAACTACAGCTACAGTTTTTGCAAAAGGCAGCAGCTCGGGTGTTGCTAAATATCCCCAAAATTTGACCCCATATCCAACAACATTCGAAAACTCCTCTGGCTACCTGTTCAAGAAAGGATTAAGTTAAAGCATTATGCCTGGTGCATAAAGCACTGTATGAGGGAGGACCCTGTGACCTCCAAAAATACTTTGCTTGGTATTTCCCACGGAGAGATCTAAGATCCGCCAATGCTGGGTTTGTCCAAGTTCATGAGCTCAGAAGGGCCAGGTTGGGCGGGCAGCAAAAATCTGGAATTCACTTCCTGCCTCAATCAGATTGCAATCCAATCGTTCCTCCTTTAGGAAGTTGCTCAAAACCTGGCTTCCCCCCCCCCCCAAGTAAATACAAGCATTTTTCCCTCTATTCTAGATGAAGTACGTATTTCCTCCAGCGCCAAGACGCCTCGGCATTCGCTACGCTTTATAAATGTTTTACTTACTTACTCACTTTACAGAAGTCAAGAACATCACCCTCCAGCCAAGGCTGTCCAGTTTCCTGAAAGACATGCAAAGCCTGTGCGATCTGTTTCTTTGTCTCTCATTCCCATTCCCCCTTCCTCTTGAGAACTTTCACTGGGGCAGTGTGAATACAATTCATTGCTACCAAGGAAAGGTCCTTAGCGGGAGTCGGGTTCCATCGTCATCCCATCGTAACTTCCCAGTGTTCAGGTAAGTGGCTCATGACAGCAAGTGTCAGCTCCTTCCTCCCTTCCTGCCCAGGAAAGGCCATCAAAATGCAGATGAGTACTCAGACACATCTAACCTTCCAGTGTTTGTGGCTATCTAGAGGGAATGGACAAAGTGAAGTTGTCACCTACCCCAGATGTGTATTGGAGATAGGCTGCGAGCACACAGAGCAGTGAAAGCAGAGAAATGTGCATTTTCTAACAGTGGCATTTCTAAAATAGTAATGTTAAATCCAACTTTACTAGTAAAGAGGTTGTATCATTATCATTTCAATTATATAAATCATGACACAGCTCTTCCTTTCTAATCGGGAATTACAGCTTAAAAGTGTACTAAGGAATTCCCAATGTTGACCTATGAGAGGAGTAGGCCTCACAGTAGTGAAAATCAAATTTGTGTGTTTGCCTCCACCAGGACATCCCAACCTTAAAAGTACATGTCCTACCTTTTACTTACACAGCACCTTGCCCTATGGGCTTCCTAGGGCCTAACTTAGAGGTGACTTATGTGTATTAAAAGGGGAGTTTAAGGCTTGGCAAAGGGTTTTAAATGTCAAGTCCAAGTGACAGTAAACTGCACACACAGGACGTGCAGTGGCAGGACCGAGACTGGTTTGAAAGGCTACTTGTGCGGGTGGCACAACCAGTGCTGCAGGCTCACTAGCAGCATTTAATTTACATCCTTGAAGGGTATACCACATTACAAGGGAGTTATAAGTAAACTAAATGTGCCAATTGTGTATATGCCAATGTTACCTTATTTAGGGGAGAAGCACATACACGTTAGAACTGGTCAATAGTGGTAACGTGCTCAGAGTCCTATGGCCAACAAAAATACACAGCAAAAAGAGGAGGTAGGCATGCAAAATGTTTGGGGAAAGACCACTAAACGATGAAAGGTCTAACACCTAAAAATAAAAAATGTAAAATTGTTTTCTCGATCCTGCAGGACTTTCGTGAGAGTCTCCCTGGGGCCAGCACATCTGCCTGCTCTCTTGTGAGACTCTCAGGGGCATACAGGGGCCACACAGACTCCAGAGAGAGTCCCTGAGTCCTGTAATGGTGGCAGCAGCATTTCTGTTTGTGTTGCCAATGAAAGGTTTAGCGGGACTTATGGGAGCCTCTTACAGAAGTGGGATGGCAGATGGGAAAAAGGCTCTTATGGCCAATCATATCGCATCATTATTTGAAGTTGCGTGGCCGCAGGAATCTCGCAAGATTATTGCATACCTATCGACAGATATCCATAAAATGTGAACCTTAATTTATCAAAACCTACTGAACAGATTTACAACAAATCATAAAAAGCAAGCTTTCTGGGTAAAGATATAGAATTCTGCCAACTTTGGTGTAATACCATGCAGCTGTTTTAGCTGCGGTGCTGTCTAAAATGTTGGCTCCATTTGACAAATCTAAACAAGACTATCCAAAAAATAAGTTCATCCACCTCAGCTCCTTCCTGGAAAGTTTCTGGGTGATCCTTTAAGTGGGGGCTGAGAGAAAAGGGGGGGTCTCAAAATGCAAAATCCCCTTGCATTTTCCATTGACTTCTTTAAGATGGGCTACAGCAAAATCTACTGAATGTAATTACGTCACATTTGTCATGAAGCTAGATCTTGCTCCACAGGATGTTCTTTTGATATAAATCTGTTGTTGCTGGTATTCATTACAGGACTCGTGACTGTTCTGAAATTAAAAAGCAAATAGTGTAAAGGAGCTGGGTAGAGATACCCTGACTTCCTACGCCCCATGAGGAGGACCCAGAGGGACCCCCCTGGGGCCCAAAAATTAAAACAAAATCAGCAAAAAATCCAGTGAGACTCTTGCGGGATTAAAAAAAAAATGGCAGCTGGGCCCGGGGCTGTGCTCATGCCTTGGGGGGGCTGTGTGGCCCCCCACCCCGGGGAGCCCACCCCCGGGGCTAACATTTGTTTATCTAGGGAGGGGGCTATGCTAACTTCCTCCCCAAGCCTGCAGAGAACCCGGGAGCCCACACCTGGGCCAAAATTATATCATATGGGGGGGCGCTGCTTAGCCACCCTCTACGAGCCTCAAAAAGCCCCTGGGAGTCCACTGCTGCGGTCAAAATGTAACAAATTGGAGAGGAGTGCCATGTGGCTCCCTTCCTGAGACATTAAAGATCCTAATCCCATCCCATGGGGCCAGCTCAGTAGCTATGACCCGGGGAGCCCACCCCCAGAATTTAGCAGTTTCCCTGCCTGCAGGGGCATGGGCAGGATCACCTGTGCTTGGTCACACTTGGCTTAGCATTTTTGAATCTCCTGCCAAACAGGAGCAAATACCAAGTCTGCTCCCAGTGGGCGGGAGATTTGTAAAAGCTCCCTCCTGCTGGGAGCGGACTTTTGATTTGTTTTCTGCCCGCACTGAAGCAGGCAGGGAAACAGATCTAAATATTGCTCCCATCCAGAGGGAGCAGCATTAGAAGCTGCTCCCTGCAGGTGGGAGCAATGCTGGCTCATCAGGGTTGCTTAGCATCATAGTCAAGTAGCAGCAGCACAGGAAGGACCTGGACAATGGGGTTCAAGATGGAAACGGAAATGGGGAACCAAAAAAGGTATGTTCTCACCTCTTTTTCTTCGATTCCGCCAACTCGAGTTTGGAGGTTTCACCGACACAGTTGCCTCGACAAAAAGGCACATCATAATCGGCTCAGCTGTATTCTTGGTGGGACTCCCTTCGACAGCCGCTTCTGCCTATGATGCCGTCGATGCGGGAGGAAGTTTTTGGCGAAGATAGTGGGACTCCGATGGTCTTTCCTCCATAGACCCACCAACATCTAAATACAGTGGGAAAACCGCCAAGTCGGCAGGAAGGAAAACCATCGGAAAAGTGATGGCAGACCCACCAACATCTATATCAGGCCCCAAGTCAGAAAGGAAAAACTTTGATCCGAGTTACTTGCTTTGTGTATGTAACCTCTGATCCATTGTGGTCAGGCAATATTGGTGCCTACTGGTGCAAACTGAGACTTTCCATTGATACGTCATAATCATTGTCAGATCTCTGGTTTCCTTTATGCAAATGTAATTGTTTTGGTGATTTTTTGCTTTTTAAAATTACAATTTTAAAACTGACTTTGCATTTGTTCTGTTGTTTCAGCTTCAATTTAACATACAGTGGTCTGGGAAATGGCCTCTGCTGGTGCCAAAGGTACCAGAGTCTAAGCAGAGTTTCACTAAGACCTGTGTTGAGAGTGTGTTTTTTAAGTTGGTAAGGGTGCCCCCTCCCAAATTATTAACCAAAGTTCTGACACTGTCCTTTTGGCAATCTGCTCTCCTTGCTTTCTTTTACATTTTAGTTCCTCACTTGAACTGTCACCTTCTCTGCATCTTTGTTGGCAGTTTATGGAACGCTATTTTTCTTTCCTTTAATATTTTTTTTATTGTAGGTTCCTAAAGCCTCTCACTTTCTTTTTTTCTCTCTTACTTTTCTCTCTCTGTTGGTCTCGCTATTTCCGTCTGTCATGAACCACAGCCTTTGCTTACCTTTTTGAGCTAGTCTTTTATGAAGGGGGCGATACTTTGAACTAACTCAGTCAGTCAGTCAAAAGAAATGCTCATTTAGACGTTAAGTCCTTAAACAAATAACAAATATAAGCATAACAGCTTTTTATACATACATACACTTAAATAGTCTGCATAAATTAACATGTTAAAACAATCAATTCCCCAGTAACTCAATACCTGAGCCTCGTTACAGTGTGGAGGTGATCTGGAAAGAAGCTTTGTGTCTCCAATGATCATGCTGTGCAAGACACATGAGCGAAACAAGTGAAGACTACATGTACCATGGAGGCTTCTAAATCCCATGAGAATGGGAAATGGCGGCAGCAATCGTGAACTCTGAGGGACCTATCCACAAAGGTATAGTTACACGTCAGTAGAGCTACACGTATTAATTTACTGTTACAGTTTGTAGTAAATTTGCTACTTTTGACAATTCACTATTTCAAAGAGTTTAAATTTACTAGAAAGTCCAGACTTAAATGAAACAGGAGATGGAGACAAATGTAACCTTACTATAGAAAAAGAACTCAGTGGAAGGCCTGGCACCACACATGACACCAATCACTGGTACTGCCACACCATCCCATGGAAAATAATGGAGGCAGGAACTTAAAATAGAACCAAACGGCAAATAATTTGAAAATAATTGAATTTATTTGGATTTTTTACTAATATATATGAATGTAATTTAATGTTTAAAAATATATATAAATACAAATAAATATTATGTTATAATATATTTCAATAACCATTTCAAATTCAAATTAAATGTATCTTTGACTATTGCATAATACATATTGAGAAAATGCAAACATTTTACTTTAGGTGGGATTTTGGAATAAATCGATAAAAATTAATTTTAATTTAATTTATTGTATTTAAACTAACTACATATTTACTTAATCTATATCGTGTAATGTTCCCGCTACTAATCTATTTTTATTAATATATAATTTTTCACCATGAAATAAAAGGTATGCATTTTTAAAAAGCCAAAGTAACTCAATTTATTTCATCATTATTTCCTATGAAGTTCTATTTTTAAAATTATTTTCTATGGGAGGGTGTTGTGGCTGGCCATATGTGGTACTGGGTTTACTCCAGGTCTGACTTGGAGTACATGTACTACTGCTTTGAGTCCTTTTTGGCTGTAGTAACTGCAGATGTGAAGTTAGTGAACAGGGTGTCCCCCCTCTAAATTCCTCCTTAGCCCTACCTAAATCTCTTCTTGCTCCTTCCTAACCTCTTTAGTACTAAGTGTTCCCTTTTTCCTGTCACTCCCCTAGCTTTTCCCACATAAACTATTACATTTTAAACTTACATGCGAGAGGATCAGCCATAGAAAAGATAGGAGAGGTGGAGATTTACACTCGTAGGTTTGTGAAGTGCAGTTTTCAATAAGTAAGTAGTATTATTGTAAAAGTACTTTACGTAAAATGCAGTTTCTGAATCTGGCCCATTGAATATAAGTATTGTGTTCCTTGTTGTCCAGAGTTTCCTTGCTAGGCAATCAAGATACACAATTGCTGCAGCCGGGACCTTATTGTCAAAGTTTTGCAACTTTGCAGAAGGTTATTATCGTAGGAGTCGATGAAAGACTGAACTGAATACAGAAAAGTGTTCTAGGACAATACAAGTGTTTAGGAAAATAGGCTCTCTGATTGAAGAAGTCATCCTTTGAGGATTATGAACTCTTATATTGCCATGTTTTGTTTCCATGAGCTGAGCAATAATGATCCTCATCTTTGCACAGATGCTGCTAACATTTCTTTTGGGACACATATGGTATTACGATATTGACTTAGGTGGAAACGTTTTTGCTTAGTGGTAGGTGAACTTTCTAACACTAATGTGCATTTATTATGTGGCAGTTTATGAGCCTATTATGATTACATTTTCATATATAACCTCAAACTAGTTGTTTATAGCCAGAAACATCTACAAGCTCACCGTGCTCTTTGGAAATGTTACATAGATTCAAATTGTGTTTCAGCTCTAAGATAACACAGAGTTTCATATAGTGAGTTGAAAATACAGAGATTGTTAAAAGGTATCTCATATATAAATGAGGAATTAGGTGCTGGAGCTAGAAAAATAAAATCACCAAAAACTTCCTATTGTCCTTTTATACCATTGCACCTGCACTGCAGACCTTCCCCAGCTGTGAAAACCAGGCTGAGTGAGGTTATACAGTATCTCTGTTTCTCGCTCTTATCTAATTCTTCTTTCACTGGGTCTACTTCCAACAAGCATATAGTCAGTGTAAGGTTGACAGAGACTTTGGAGAAGTGTAGAAGAACACAGCTCTTAAGTTGGATACAAATTGCAAAGTGTGTGCATTCTGACATCCTTTCCCTCTTTTTATTTCTACCTTAATTGCCATCCCTCTTTCTCTCTCTGTATTAATATATGCAAATTTGTATAGCGTTAGGGTTTTACAAAGCAACAGACTGCTGTACAGTAGTGTGGATAATTTCAATAGAGGGGAGAAGTGAGGAAAATAGAGACAGGAGGAGTCAATAAAAAGAGTTTTTATATTTTAACATACTTAGGCAAGGAATTATGCATAGTATAGTATTTTTCTATGTGTACTTACCTCATGATATTCTGATTGTCGATTTTTTTCCAAAATATTTTGGCAAGGTGATATTTTTGTCGTAAAATTCTCACACGCAACCGTTTTTAGCAGATCTTCTGGGCTTTTAGTGTAGTTGCAGCCTAACATTCTTTTTTATCTCAATGTTTCTCTAGTTTTCATACATTTTTTAAAAGATAGTACCAGTCATATTCCATCAACATGAGGGGGCGTATTTAATATAATTTCACACAGTGTAGCACAGCAAGGGGACTTGCTGAATTGAGTTGATTGAAAGGGAGAGAGCGGAAATACTTCATATGTACCAAGATATGAAATATTTCTGCTCTCTACTTGCGCACTGTGTGCTGTCTTGTTTTTGTGAAGGAAGGGATGCCTCCTTGCACACAAACAATCCAAAGAGGCACTTTCCTCACCATCCTGTCTGTGGGGATATCCTCACAAATGTAAGTTTATTCCTTAGGGCCCGATTCCGATCTCGCTCGGAAAGCCCTACGACCGACTCCGTCCCATAGAGCTTTCCGACCGACTCGTTCTCCGGGGCTCTGAGCGACAGAGTACGATGCGCTGTAGCGCTGACGGACTCGGGTCGCTCTGAGCCCCATTGAAGTCAATGGGAGCCTGTTGTACGTCGCGTACATAGGCTTCCATCGTGAAAAAAGTACGTCTTGGAAAAGGGCGCCCCCTGTCGCATGTTCGCGTCGGTGCTCCCCGCAACCTACATGCATGGGTGAGGGGGACCCCTGGGTCCCCCCGCTGTCCGAGTCGTAGGGCCCCAGGTGAAGGGGGGTCCAGCGCGGACCCCCGAAGTACGCTTCCCGGAGCTTTTTTGAGCCGGAGGCAACGCGCATCGTACTTGGCCGGCCGGAAACCGTACGCATTGCACTGTACGCGGCGGACAGATTTGAGTCGCTCGAGAGGCATCCCTGAAGGGTACAAGTCGGTCGTAGCGCGAGGCTTGAAGCGCATCATACTTGCTCACTCTTAAAGCTGTACGAGTCGCACGGAAATCACGCGTACGACTCAGACTCGCTACTGACGGATGCCGCTAGGAGCCCTTCCGAGCGAGATCGGAATCGGGCCCTTAGTAGTAAATGTAGGAGGAACCAGGAAAGTGGCTGGGAAGGGGGGAATACTTACTACTAATAAATGTAATTTTTTTTTTTCTGAAAACAAAGCATGTTTATTATTTTATCTTAGATCATTGTAATACTGTAAAAATTAATTTAGAATTAATTTGTTTAATTAATTCTATACATCACTTATTAATTAAAATTCTGATTTTTTTAATTTAATGTACTAAATTAAAATTAAATTAGTAGTGCTGTGGCATTGTTTATATTGTTCTACATTTATCATTATGTATAACATTAACATTTAACATATAGATATTTATATTTTTCTTAAGTTTTTTACTTTTCCTGTACTTTACCATAGGGAGATCTCCACCAACAGGGCAGAGAGCAGCAGGTGAACTAGAAAAAAAAAACTGTTTTAGTGGGTCGTTGTGGCCAATATAAGTGCTTGCATGGTTGTGAAACGAAAGATTAGGATGTGACACATGTATGCATGTAGGAAATCAAGAACATACAAAATGTGAACTCAGCTACAAAGCAGCAAAGTTGTACAATGGGGTGCTAAAGAATAGAGGGTTGTTCATGCACTACATAGGAGCAGAATGGGTAAGAGAGGACTGTGTAGCAGTAAAGAAGAGAATTTGAAGTATGTACATTGGGATGAGGTTTGAAAGGGATAGACACTTTCAGTGGGTCCTGATGGAGAAGCACAGCTCATGATATTGCTTAAAATGATGGACTTCTAGGTTTGTTTTAGACCTGTTAACCTTAGGGTGGTCTCCCCCCAAACATTTTGCCTACACCCCTCCTATTTTCGCTGATCTTGCTTTTACTGGCCTTCAGACTTCGTGCACTTAACCACTGCCAACCAGTGCTAACGTGCGTATGCTCACTCCTTAAAATATGGTAACATTGGCTTATCCCCAATTGGCACATTTTATTTATCCCTATCAAACATGTCTGAGGCCTGCCATTGCAGCCTGTGTGCACTGTTTTAAACTGCCATTTCGTTTTAGCAAAATAAACCTTTTGCGAAGCCCAAACTGGTCTTTTTACTAAATATAAATCACCTCTGAGGTAGGCCCTGTACAGCCGAGAGGGCAGGGTGCAGTGTATATATAATGTTGGACATGTACCTTTAAGTTTTATTTGTCCTGATAGTGAAAAACATTTTAAAAATAATTTTTCACTATTGCAGGGCCTACCTCTCCCATAAGATAACATTTGAGTTACCTTATTTAATTATTTAAAGTTACATTTAATAAGCAGTAACTTCCATATGGGAGCAGGTCCCCAGATCATGTTTAATGTCTTTGGAATTGTAATGAAAAATCCTAATTTATGATGAAGTTGAATTCTACATTACAAATTTGAAAATGCCACTTTTAGAAAGTTGGCATTTTCCTACCTTAGCCGTTTAGTGCCGATAGTCTGTCTGTGGGTCACATGACTGGGTGCAGTTGGGCTTTGTGTATTCTTCCTAGAAAGCCACACATACTGGATAGGCCACCACTGGCAGGATGGGATAGCGCAGCTGGAAACAGACCTACTTACACTTGAATAGGCTGTGTCCTGCCTTCACAAAAAGGACTGCATAACCCCTGTTTTTGGTCTGGAACCAGGGCAGGGAAAGTAGGAAGCCTGTGGAGTTTAAAGGGGAAAACTCTAGAAGCTACTCCCATTTCAAAGGAAGGCCCAGGCATAAATATGGGAACTCAGACACCAACTCTTCAGTATACTTCTGGACTAGGAAGAAGAACTGCTGTGCTGCTGATAGGACTGCTGCTGGACTGCTGCTCTGAAGGACTGCTGCCCCGCTGTACTTACCTGCTGCCCTCTTGCCTGGATGAGTAGGACTGGACCTGTATCTGTTGAACCCAGGACCCCAAGGGCTAGTTGTCTGGCCTCCGCTGCGAGTTTTCTCTTGGTGCAAAGAATCTTCATTGACCTCGCAGCCCGCATGGGAACCTACGCTGTGAGAAGTTTACCTGACACAGCCACTTGCATCGCAAATCTCTTGCAGACTGCAGCCGCAATGATGACGCAGGTTCTTGCATCACAGCCTTGAAGCTACTTGGAACCGATGCATCACCTTGACTGTGCCACGCAGCTCCACACCAGACTTTGCATGTCCTCATAGGCTGGATCCTAAGCGATGAGGCAGGACCTCGCATCGCAGCACCGCAAATTCTCAGAACCGACACATCGCACTGGCTGCGCAATGCATCCTCGACACGGGAACTAGCAACATTCTTCCACCAGGATTTAAGGTACTCTTGTTTAGTGGGCCAAAATGGGACCCTGTAGCTGGCCCAGGCTCCATCGCGTTAAGCTTGGACTTGTGACTTTGTCTCCTGTCCAGCATGTTCAGATGTCCACAGGTGGAAATTTGTGCTTTTTGATGCTATTTTCACTGAAATCTTTAAAACTGCATATTTTGAGTTCAAATGATTGGATTATTGTCGTTTTGGTCCTGTTTTATTTATTAAAGATTAATCTATTTCCACATCCGGTGTGGGGTCCTTTTGCAGTGTGTTTTCACTGTGTTACTGTTTGAAGTGTAGCAAAAATACTTTACACATTGCACTAAGTTAAGCCTGACTGATCTGTGCAAAGCTAGCAGGGGTTGAGCACAGATTAATTTATGGTTTGCTTGTGCATTCACCCTGATAAGGAATGTGGTTTCTGCTCGAGTAGGGTTCTACCCTCCTCAAACTGTAACCAAATATCATACAACTTGCCTCATCTAACCTTATTGGCGTGGTCGAATGTACATGGCATCACTAGCAGTTGCAGGAGCAAAAAATTTTGAGGATGCAAAAGTGTTAATGCTAGGAATAAGGATTTACACTAGAAACAGGATTCAGCGTGCCTCATCTGCAGTTGTAGCTTTTAATTAGTAGTGATTCACAGAGGTAAGCAATCCGGATTTCTAACATTGCCCCAGGCACAGTTTGATCCACTGTGCTGACAGAAGCTGCATTCCTGGCACCAGCTCTCTGCTCTTGTGCTTTTAGAAATTGGAAGAAAGCCCAGTTCTGTGCCTTATGACTCCAACTTTCTGCCACAGCAACAGGATGACTGCAGTTTATTTTAGTTTTGAGAGAAGTTATTATAACTAAAGATAGATTTCGTTGTCTTATGTACTATTTCAGGACTCGTGGCATGGTGCAAACTCCATAGTTAATGTTACTGTGCAGTAGTACCCCGTAAGTACTATGCAATTGCAAGTTATTCCCCCCCAATGAGAGAAGGGCCTGATTTTCCACAAGGTTTACACTGCTCTAGGGGCCGTAATGCTCACACTTACCACCTGCTTTAATAAAAATGCTCAGGCAGAGTGAGAGGCTCGGCTGCTGGTGTACCTAAAGAATCATGCAATTTTACTGGCAGGAATTACCAGCAAATAAAATCGGGTCTGGTGATCCAGCACCCAGCAAAATTGTCTGTGGGAACACGGGGCCAGTCCAGATCAGGCGGAAGGGTATCTAGCCCACCCAAACATACTGCTCTGTGATTCATAATGATGGACGCTGTAAGGTACTTGTCCTGTAAATGGGTGAATAACTTCTGGTTTCTAACATTTCCATTCTTTAATCACATTTATCAGTGTGTATTTAGCACCAGACCCTGTGTAGATAACAAATGGGCCTATTCACAAACTGCATTTGGTAGTATATTTAGTAGTTCTACAATAGTACTGTACTGCTCACATACTACAAAATGCTGTTCACTAACCTACAAGGGTAGGTCTCCGCATCCCCTACCTTTTATGCTTGGAGATCTCTGCCCCAACTCAGAAGATATCCATATACACTACTACTTTTTAGTACTAAATGTGGGCAGTACAGTGAGTGGAGAGGCTAAATATTGTTTTATTTTGTAAGATTTGATTACATTTTTTAATGAATAAATCATATAAAGATACTATAAATAATATAATAAAAATGTAATTAAATGTATATATAATTTAATTAAAATGTGTGTGTGTGTATATAATTATACGTGTATATATATATATATATATATATATATATATATATATATATAATTTATTTCTTCACATAACCTCGTGGGAGCCTAGTTAAATCCCTTCAGAGGATGAATTTAAAAAAAAGAAACTGCCTCAGGGCAGAACCCTCACTTCCACATCTCTTACCTGAGGTGGTGGATGTTCAGCCTCCACACTCAACATATTTTTGCTGGAGGATGTCTTACCTTGGACATTCTGAATCAGGAAATCATGACACCTGGAAGGCTCAAACGAGTGAACCTTACCTCAAGTAAAGTAGGACACTTCATCTGCATTGTAACATGTGCAGTTTAGTTTACTAAATAGTGTCAACTATGTAAGTGAAGTTGTAATTTAACTTGCCACTAATTTAAAATAATTTTACAGAGAGCCTCACCCACCCACACACATGCCCACACAATCATGCTTGCACATACACACAATAGCACAACAGAGCCATAGTGTCAAAGTTTTCTCAGGTGCATCTTGGTTTGCCTTTGTAAGGAAACAGGGACCGGACACATGGGTATCCAGTCTGTGACTGCATCCACCTAAGTGGGGCCATCACGCCCCTGCTCCAGTAAATAGAATGAATAGACGTTATGAGACCCTCCATGATCTGTCAATAGGCTTAGCAGCTGTGCACTGCTCCTGGTGGCATACAACAAGCATGCACTCCTAAACCCTTTCTGCTTGTGTATCAGCATCATTAGTATAACACAGGTGGGTTTGTTCCCTCATTTGTATGGAGCAACATCTTGAAGCAAATAAGTTAAGCAAACAAGAGAATGTCCACTTCACATTGAATATTACAAATGTGTCCACAGAAGCACAGCTCCTGGTTCACCTGCAATACAAAAGTGCTTTAGAAACCCCAAAGGTTAGTGTAAATGCCCTGCGATGCTACCGTTCCCCAAAGGCTTAGAAGTTGGTGGGGGCATTCAAGGTGTGAACGTTTTAACTTGCTGTGATACTGAATTTGATCAAGAAAAACTGTGCACACAACTGACCTGGGAGGTGGGGGGGTTAAGCATAGAATTCAACATCTAAAGTCCTCACAAACTTGCTGCATGAAAAAAGGAGGCTTTTCATGAAACAAATGATAGAATGTCATTAGAAATCGCTGTACAATGCATTGACGTCTAGTTGCATCTGCAGCATCATTGTTGAGGATTCTCTCTCTATATATATACCACATTGTGTGATCCATAGAGGAGACAAACCAGCATTGGTAAAGATACAAGGTCTGGCTCTTTTATAAGTGAAAGTTCTTCTTCGTTGATTGGCTAATTTTTGTGAATGTCCATGGATGGATCGGTGCATGACTGTGAGAAAGATCCTGGCATGCATAAAGAACTGCATTAATGGATGATTGGATGACTAACTGAGTGCATGTATTGATATATCACCCATTTTCACACATCTATTCATTAATCCATCCACCCACGAATCCATGAAGTCATTTTATTCCTCCAAACTCTTATCTGTTCCTATAGAAATGAAGCCATGGTCTGAGTAAGCCATTCATTCATCCATGTACTCACCCGCAAAACATCCAGCATGAAGGAGCAGCGAATAGCTGTATACTTGTAAGATGAAAGTTCCTCTGTTGCTCGCAATCAATTATCTATTGCTAGTGGAAACCCAGAGGCCGAAGTGACCAAGGGAACGGGGGAACGACGTTTGATCAATTCAGTTCTGATACTTTTTTTTTTTTTATAAACAACCATTCCTGTAGGGGTTGAGTTGCCGCAGCCTGAAAGGGGAGAAAGAAGGGCTCCTTTACCATGAAGTCAGAGAAAGAGGAGGCAGCAAAAAAACAGAAACAAGCCTTCTCCCCAGGGTCCCTGGGAAAAATATACCCATGTACAATTGGTTCATTGGCATGTCCAACCCCTGCTTGGGAGCCAGTATAGGTTTTAATTGATTGATAGAATCTAGAATGTATCCTTTTAAAGGGAACCAATAAAATGGGTTACACTAACTAAAATCAACAAATTACTAAAAACATAACTTTTGAAAGCACTGTAAAATTTAAACAAAATAGTTTTTGCTCATTTTGGGACAGCATGTGTGCAACCTATCGTAAGCTTTGTGTATTATGCTTTAAACTGGTGTCTTACTTAGTTCACTGTGTTTTCTATCGCATGTTTGGACCTCTTAGCACTATAAATACACGTCACTATTTCTTCAGGGCACCGACTAGGATTCAAATAAAAGACCGTCCGGGTGCACCCACAGATATCTGAAGTAATCGCATTAACAACCAAACTGTCCCACGAGAAAAATGCATTTCTCAGAAATGAATTTAAATTGCATTTATTTTTCATTTGAAGTGTATGCATTATATTTTATATGAAGCTACCTGTAGATCAAAGGCTAACATAATACTTACAAATTATTTTGGTCTTTTAGCCACGTCTCTGACCAAACCCCCACACTTGTTGGCCAGGCCGCCATTGTACTCCGGATCACAGTTACCATACTTTTCTTTATGCACTTCGACTGCTGTGAAATCTCACCTTCACACACAGAATTAAATAAAACTAGGTGTAACACTGTCAAACTCTTCCTTTGTGCAATGAGAGTACAGGGTAAACTCAATCAGAGATGCATCCAGGTGAACTTTTCCTGAAAACGTTCCATTGCTAGCACTGTCCAGCGACTCACTTCAACTAGTCTTTAACTCTGTTGCCCACGGCTGGCTTATAGAAAATGGCCGCCCGGCCAGACTGTGCTAGCACTGCCCATCATAACAGCTTGTCATGTCTAGCTTCTCAATTCCAAACACCCGTCTCCCAGGAGAAGCAAGAAAGAGAGCCAGATCCAGAGACCTGCCAAATACAATGCATTTTAAATATAAAAAGACTCATACACAGCCTTATTGCCCTAGAAAGGTGTTTTATAAACATATACTGTGATGCTGATGATGACATGCTAACCATTAGGAAGTCCTATATGCATGTATGTAAATGGTATATTTATGACACAAATTTAGCCAAACGCAGCAGAGTTCTGAATGTGGTCAAATACAAGCGTAAAGTTCCTCCTGATGCGTTGCTTTTTTCAAGCTTCAGTAAAACACAGATACCATATGGGCATCTGCAGTGCAAGCTTCCTCCTCACAACAGATACAGCTCGTGCAGTAGGAGTACAATCACTGATAGTAAACATAAAACCATTCATTACCGGAAAGGCAGTAGCAGTATATTGATAGGTAGGTGAGCAGTGTAATGGTTGACAGCTGAGGCGCATTAACTCATTGTGGCCCAAGGTGGCAGCATGGAACAAGGTGGATGGTTAAAGGAGGAGTGGAGGGAGTGCCACAAGGGAGCTGTGGACGGTGGACTCAACACTGAACACACTCTGAAATGAATATAGAATGGGAGAGCTAGATCTGCATTAGCGCTGTGGAGCAGCCGAAGGGAGGAGTGGGTGGAGCCACAGGAGGTGAAGCAGGAACAAGCCAGTTAACTCATGGCACCACCTATGCTGTTGCAGGAGAGAGTCCATTGTACTTCAACACGACTTTGAGAAGAATATGTTCCAAAGCACTAATCTTGTTCATCCACGTCACCCAGGGCTTTGGGCTCCCCCAGGTCTAGAGTAACCTCACTGACACATGTAGGCAGAGGGAAGAGGTAGTCAGAGGCAGGCAGATGCAGTCAGTAAGTGAAGAAAAAAGTTCCCACTTTCCACTATACAATGGAAACGCATTAAGAATTTAGCGTGCAGAACATCAAACTTTAGCACTACTCCAATAAGAAACCTCGCAGAATCTAGATGAATCAGGGGTGTTAATATGGAAGTAACGGTCACCCAAATAGTACATAATCTCTGCCATTTACCCAGTGACCAGCTAAATAGTAGATAATATCTGTTATTTATGCAGTGCCTAGCTAAATATCTGAAATTCCACTGTCGATTCAGCCGCAGGCTAAATCACTTCAGGCAATCGCATTGTGGTGGCCATGTTGTAGAGAGAGTGCACCTTCTTGTAGCTAGAAGTATATTTTTGGGCTCTCAGCTTTGCCCAAACATTAAAGCTGTGCACTATAGGTGAATTGTTCTCAAATATTTGTAGGGAAACAGGTGCAGTATCCAAGGTTTTAAAGCACACAATGTTTTTTATTATTGGTGCTATTTGTGGTAATACGCAATATTGACCACCTAGAATATTCTAGAACAAGCATTTCGAAGACATAATATTGAAAGTAAGTTCATATAAGAAAGTAGAGATTTACTATTCCTAACTCACATCTACGTACCTTAAAGTTATGTATATTGCGTAGGTACATGTGGAGTAAGATATAGAAATGTATACTTACCAGTCGATATTTCGGATTCAATATTATGTCCTCAATATTCTGTCCCATCGATATTCTGGTTTCGATATTCAGGGTGCACACTGTTTGATTCTATGTAAAGGAATATGTGTATTTTTTTAAGGTTCATTTTAAAGCCGCATTCAATCAGCTTCCCACAGTCCAACTTAAAATCCTATCAATAAAATTTAAAGTAGAGGGGTGTACATTTGTAAAATCGACTGATTCGTAACTTTGTGTATTTTCTGAACTGTTCAATCACTGTTAAATGCAACGCTTTAAAAAGATTTACTGGCCTCATCTCCGAACCCTCACTCCCACATCTCTTACCTGAGGTGGTGGATGTGTAGCCTACACACTCAACATATTTTTACTGGAGGATTTCCCACCTGGAGCATTCTGCATCAGGAAATCATCACACCTGCAAAGCCTGAAGGGATACATCTTACCTAAAGTAAAGTTAGGAAACGTTAGGAAACAACATCTGCTTCATAAAGTGTGCAGTTTATTAAATCCTCCCTACTTCGTAAGTCAAGTTTTAATTTAACTTGCCACAAATTTAAAAGAATTTTACAGAGACATTATAGGAACTTAGTGGTGATCAGTGTCTTTTACAATGCTGAAAATTAAATACAATTTAATTTTACAGGGGAAGTTGGGAAGGTCCCACAATGAATTTCATTATAAGGCTGTGAAAAAAGATGTCTAATTAATCGACATATAATCAAAAGCACCAGTCAAAACTACATGGACTTGAAGCAGGCTCCAACCTTTACCCCTCATAGTTATAAGCAGGTTGTGCAAAAGGCACAGTGCAAAAGGAGACCTTCCTCAGACACCGATTAGCAAGGTAGGTAGGCATGGTAAGGGATAAGTGATTGTGTGGACCTGGAAAAGGTCCATTTGAGGCCAGTGGCCCGGGTGAGAACACTAGTTCCATCTCTAGTTAGAAGAGGAGCCATAGATGGGCAGGCTGCAACACTGCCTCCAAGGCTCTGAGTGGTGGTTTCCGTCTAGGATCCTGCTCTGTTATGTTATGTTAATAAATTTGTTAAGCGCACGATTACCCGAGGGTGTCTTGGCGCTGGCCCGTGGACTATGCCAGTTTCTGTATCTGTATCTGTATCTGTATCTGTGATAACCTTTCTCTTTGATGCTGCTTTCATGCTACCTCCCATTTGTATGCTACCAAGTCCTCCAATTCTGGAAATATGGGCATTCTTCTCTCTTTCACATGCAGTAGACTCTTTGCATAGAATCCTCCAGATGAATGAATGAACAAATTAATGGTAGACTTTTATAGAGCTCACGCTATTCAATGTGTGTCTCGTTGCCAGGCATAAAAGATCGGATGAGGGATCGAACGAGGGGTTGGACAAGGACAGTGGAATTAGAGTTTACATAGATATGTTTTCAAAGATTTTTTAAAAATCTCCTAATCTATAATGGATTGGAGTTGGAGAGGCATCTCATTTCAGATCTTCACAAGCAGAACCACAAAAGAGGCCCCATCCCTACATTCTATTCCAAAGCGGGTGGCTGACATCAGGTGTGCATTACTTGAGCTCCACACCCTACCAGGACTGTACTCGAGAATCCTCTCATTTAAGTATCTTGGCCCAGTATTGTGAAGGGCTTGATGAGCTATCATTAAAGCCTTGGTAATGATTCTCTCGGGGACCAGCAGCCAGTGTAGCTGCTCTCAAAAATGGGAAACGAAAGAGTGTTTAGGCAGCATGTACAGAAGGTGGATAGCCATGCTCTGTATCACCTGGAGTCGTTGTAATACATAATACAGAATTCCCAGGCACAGTACATTGAGGTAGTCCAGCCTTGAGAGAATCAGTGCCCTAACCACTGTTATCTGTGCCTCACCTGCAACAAAGTCCAGGAATTTCTTAAGCATTCTTAGAATCCAGACGTAGGATTTCCCCATGGTCATAATCTGGGCTTTGAAGGAGAGCTGAGTGTCAAACAATATACCCACATTTTTCACCAACTCAGTTGGAGGGGGGCAGCGGATTGTTGCTGCTAGGCCAGGCTCCCGTCCAACATGGGAGGGGGTTGGCCCAAATAATTTAAAAACAAATGGCTCTCGCTATGTGTCCAAGATTGCTTGGACAAGCATGCGTTTTTCTGAGAGGTGAGTATAGAAAGAAGGGAAGGTTGTCATGTGTCCCGGAAATAGAAAATATTTACTCGTAGGGGGGTTGTTTGACATTACAACAGGTGCAAATAAAAGTCAAACTTCATGTTATGAAACAGTTAAGAGGCATTATTATTCAAATGCACACTAGAAAGCCAAGTCACATCCATAATACAGCTTGGACTTCTCAGCAGATAGGTTCTAATTCTCAGCGACTATACCAGCAAATGTAGACATGGCTGAAATGCATTAAATGGGATGGCAGCAGAACTTCTCACCAAGAGCATGTTGTAACAATTAACAAAAGAGTGCCATTCTTAATAAGTTTGTAAAAAGTAATGTGGTAACAGGTAACAACGTTTAGACCTTATTAGGACTTCAAAGAACACTATGCAAGGTGTTGTTTAGTCTTACACTAAATTCCTTTTTAGAAAATAAGTGCGAAATTATTAATTTAAATCACTTTGGGGAAGGTGTTTTGTTTCAAACATGATCAGCTACACATTCCATTTCAAATCTACAATCACTTTCTTCCATGTGTATCTGCCTCTCGTTTAGTGCCTTGTTGTTTTAGTTTACTTTTGCTTCTCTCCTCTTCTCCTAATCTCTGTCCTCACTGCCTTTCTAACCCATTTCCCTGCTACCCCTTTCTATTTGCTGCTGCATCTATCTGTGTTCCCTCCATCTTCTGATCTCTCTTGCTTTTTCTATTTGCCTCCTTTCTTTGTCTCCTTCTCTTCTTCTTTTCAAAAACTTATTCTCTCTACCTTCTCTGCACTTCTCAATATTTCATATTCTCTCTCTAACCCTCATTCCATACTCCATGTTTTCTTGGCTGAGCATGGCCATGAGCAGCCACTGCCACCTTTATTTAGCCACTGTGAGCTTTGGTGTTCCAGAGTCCTGAAAGCCTCCCATCCCTGGGGCCTTGTGGATCTGGAAAAGTCCCTTATGATCATGGAACAAAGACGTTAGTGCAATATGGTATCATATTCCTGCATTTTGTTGTCCATTCTTGTTGGACAGGACATCAGGCTATGTGGATTTGGTGGCTTTTAGCTGCTTTAGGTTAGAGGAAGACCCGTTAACATCTTCCACACTACCATCATATTTAGGTGGACTTCAATAAGTTGACCACAGTGCTGAGAAAGTAATGTTTTCTGGTAAAAAAAGGAAAAGGTTTCTGGAAAAAACCCAGAAACTATTTATTTTCCAAAATCATAGTTGGGAGGTGAGGGAAATATTTCCCCTGTGTCAGATCTTTTTGTTTTGCTGTATTTCACAGCACACTGTGTGCATTGACGTCACAGCAAAACAAAATTGAAAGCAGACTGTGTTAATGAAATCTAGGGGTATCCACAGTTGTCCTACCACACAGCATTCCTACACTTCTCCCAATACCAACAGTACCCCACTTGTGTGTCTGGGCTAACATCTGTGAAAGGAAAGGCCCCAAAATGCAACAAGGAAACATCAATATTTTGCCTTGCAAATTGATACCATTCTGGCAATGTGTTCTGCAGCATTTCAGCAAGGACTTGGTCTGCATTCAGAGAAACTTGCTAGGTGCAGAAACTTCTGTTAACAAGGCACTTAGGGTAGTCTGGGGCGGTGTGGCTTGCATGGACCCAAATACATTTTCCTACACAGAATGCTATGCAAACACCCAATTTTGGCTAAATCAAAGGTTTTACTCATATTTCTGTGAAATAACATTCTGAAATCTGTATGAATACATAATTACTACCATCCAGCATTCTAACACTTCTCTCAATAAAAGCAGTAACTCCAAATGTTCACCAAGTATTATGAATTTTGTACGTACATTACATAGGACCTAATAACAGCAGTTAAGTTATTTCAAGAAGCGAATCATACTACACAGATCTTGGCTTAAACTATATAAAAACCAGCAAATGTTAATATTCTGGGGAGATGTCTAGAGAGGTCATTATAATACAAATGATTTTAGCCTCAGATGTCCTGATTATGTTTCCACAATATTTGGTTCAAGGAGATGAATCCTTATCATGTTGACCCTGACAGAGTTATTTAGATAAACCATTACCAAAAAATAGATGCTACATTTTAGCAGTCCTTGGTGACATGCAAGGCTATATTGGGTCATTTCATATTCACACTACTGCTAGTTAATGTATTTGCAGCCGCCTGCAGCAGGTGCATTAACCTAACAAACTATCTGGCTCCTACAAACAAAATAAAGATCTTGAGTGCAAAAACATTTTCGCACCAGGCTATATTTCACAACATGGCAATGCCCCAGAAAGGCTGTAGGCTGGAGCATTGTCAGCCAAATGTCAGAGGTCCCTGACTTCTGATGACTCCTCCCCAGCCCAATAGGTTAATCAAAGCACAATGCTTTATTGGAATCTGGAGATTTCTTGATTGGACATTGCTTCTGAATGGCTGGTAGGATTAGGTAGTGACAATCACTTATGGAAGAGGAATAGGAAAGGACAGGAAAGTTGCTGGCTTAAGACAAGCATGACTCGATGTCCTACAATCTTTTCAGACAGCAAAGTCGTATTTGACATATCATATATGAAAAGGTAAAAAGGGAGTTCAGCTAATGCCCAATGGATTTTTGGCCTCCTAGCTGTGACTGCGAACAAGTGTTGGTACCAATTTTCTCATCAACTACTCACACACAACACTGCGGCATCCCTCAGGGATCCATCATATCTATCTGTATAATTCAACATTTACCTAGCACCCTTACCAACCTGATTAAACCATTCAACCTCACCAGTTACAATTATGCAGAGGACACCCAAATCGTTTAAAAATGGATGACCTTGAAGAACTTTACCAATTAAAACTTGATGACTGACTTTGGACCATAAACACATGGATGTTGAATAACCATCTAAAGCTCAGTACCACAAATACAGACATTATGACCTGCAGACAATGGTAAATATCAGCATACTGCCATATTGCCTGAGGAAAATGAGGCCCTTCAACAATATCAAGAGAATTCAGATAACTAGGTGTACCCATGGATTCAGACCTATACTTAATATTATGTTTTAACAAAGTCAAATAGAGTGTCTTCTTCACAATAAAAACACTACGTCGCATCTTCCCACACCTTAGATACCAACAGAAACAGAAAGCTATCCTCATGTGTAAACTTCAAGCTCGATTATGCTTACAAGACTTGGTGCACTAGCATTCAACATACACAAAATACAATTCATCCAACTTACTACCGCAAGACTTCTTCTCTTCCTTCACCCAAGAGAACACATTACTCCAGTATTGTAATCACTCCTTAACTAAAGCTTGAACGCCAATGTTCAAGGCACTTTGCATTGTCAACTGAACCTCCCAAGGAAAAGACCCGCTATACTTACAAGTTAAATTCAATCAATGCAAACAAAACAGGACCACCAGGTTTGCACCACTTATCATACCACCTTAACATAAGAAATTCACAGGAAGCACTATTTTCTCAGTTCAAGCCGCCAAGCTCCGAAGTTCACACAAAGGAAGCATACAAAGCATCTAGTAGCAAATATACTTCAGAAGTCAGTTTAAAATGTGGCTATTTCCAAGACAACTACACATTCCACATTCCGGCAAAGGAACCTGGAAAGACAATTGCACTCTCAAGCTCAATCTTCATTTTACATTCCACAGATTGAAAAAGGTCAAACAGCAAACTAACTATAATAGGCAAGTAAGTTAAAGGACTGCTTACCTATGGTTCACTGGGATATTATATAGTTATGTAATTTCATAAATAACATTTCTGGTCCAAACTAATACTAATACCATAAAACTCAGCAGTCAGCAGGTTACTGTAACTTATACCTCTTACATTCACGTAAAACATATCTGCTACAAGGACTGTCCATCACCAGTTCTGTGCAACTAATAAACCAGCAATTACCAAATGAGCAGGCATGGAATAACTGAAGAGATCTGTCACACACTGATGGTCAATCAGAGGACTTTATTCTAGAGCAACACTGCAAGTCCCAAATATTTATAATACTATGGCCACTTCTTTATAGATCACAGTGAGACTCACATATGAATATATAGGTTGATAGTAACAATGCCCAACCCAGCAGATCTCTCCACTTCTCTCTCCCTCCAACCATGCCACCTCAGGCCCTCAGCTATACGCAAACTGCATGATTGAACAACCCAATGGAGTAATTAGTTAAGCAGAGTTCAAAGCTGCCAGCATACTTGAAGACCATAAACTGTGCATCTGAGTCTCTACCAACTCATCATCCACCACACTGCTTGCGCTCCATCCCATAACACTAGAACCGCATCTTGGTGGTCATCACACACAACATGAAAACACTTCCGACATAGGATCAGAAAGCAAATACAACACCCTTCCAAATACACACCCTGTACGGTGCAGCTTGCTGCTGATGTAGGTAAGTGCTTCAGTGCCCTACAATGGGGTAGTAAGCACAATGCAAATGCTGAAATAACATACAATACAATATGTATCATTTGTGCATCACCAAGATTTGTTTTTATCCTATCAAGATATATTTATATATATATCCCACTTCAGAATTACAAAACAGAATGCGCTTCAATTTGTGCTTTCATAACTTTATTTTGAAATATTTGTACTGTTCATTTGCAGGAACTTACATTTTGCTGTGTATTAAAACAAATTGTCAAATAGTTCACTTTACAAAATTCTCTCACTTTGCAGTCAGAGAATGAAAAGTAAACAACTTCATTGTATTTAAAGAATAAGCAGCAATTTGTTAGAAGATGTATGCTGATATTTGACCTATGCCTTTGAATACACAACAAATTGACAAGATAAAACAAGATTTAAAGACATTTTATTGCTCATAATGAACTCCAGCATGGCTATTTTGGATGTGCTGCACCACCCGGACCCTGAACCTCTACGTGGGTTTTCGAAAAATACTGTGCCAGCTGCCTGGGTCATTTGGGGGAAGGATTAAATATGGGCTGGCCAGGTACACAAATGTCACTCATTTGCTACAGCATTGGGGGTGCAGTAATGTGTGTGAAGCATTTGAATGCTTTCGTCTTGCACTGCCATTCGACTGAAGTTTCAAAAGGTCAAGAAACTAAAATCCAGTGTTCATCCAGGTAATCCATGTTTATTCAGTATTTTTCAATCAGTTTCGAAACAGAGGTACTGTAATTCTGAGCTTCAATTGCCAGAGAAATGCCCATCCAGGCCTTTATCCCAAAGCACGACAGAATTCGCTTTACATCCTGGGTAATCATGCTGTTATAAAACCCAATGCATTTCGGGCCTGGGGCCCTTCCCCCGGGGTAACTGTAACATAAAGAAGGCCCATCAGAGTCGTGGAGAATGGCGATTCTCCAATTAACATACAGAGAGAATCTTGATTTCATTAATGACAACGGAGGCTAACAATATGCAATATCTTTTATTGCTGCCCCAACATGCAGCCCTTTAAAGAACATGTGTTACATCATAAGTAAAACATTCTATACAACATTTTGAAAAATAACATAGTAACAGTGTAACTAAGTATCATCCTTTTAAGGCTGCGACGAAAAAGTGAATCTCATCAGAATAATCTTGTAGTATTGATGGTACTGCTTGATGAGAAAAGAAACTTCATAGTGATGAATTGTCTGGAAAAGATAGAAAAAAGAGTGGTAACAACTAAAAATAAAAGAAGATTGAATAATCAAGTAAAATTAACATTGCAAAGGCAACAAAATGTACTAGTAACATAGATATAAGGACGTATAGTAGATAAAAGTACAACTTAAGAATTGTTTATCTCTTTACTTTTAACTCTACTCCACATGGGTGTGGAGGGTGGGATAATGTTAGCCTCTGTTGTCTTTAATGAAATCAAGATTCTCTCTGTATGTTAATTGGAGAATCGCCATTTCATTATAAGACCGGAGGCTACCATTATGCAAGTTTAAAGCTATTTAACGCCATACTGCTCACGTGCTCCACCGGTTTAAGGTAGAAACTTGCAAAGGTAGAAGCACTGGACCAGTCTGCCGCTTTAAGTATATCTGAAAGCGTACCTCCAGCCCAAAACACTTTGCTGGCCATCGCACCTCGGGAAGAGTGTGCTCCAAATTTTGTTAAAGCCACACCTGCTTCTAACATAATCGTTCTTACCCATCTAGAGATAGTAGCTGTAGATATAGCTTTATATGGTTTCACAAAAGATATCAGCAATTGATTTTCACCAACTGGTCTAACAGACATACTACTTTCATAGGCTTTCAGACAACTTACAACACAAAGTTTTTACAATCATTAAAATAAGGGTAAACAATACTCTCAGACATTGTTTTGGTTCTTTTACAAATGTCAAAATGGACTCCAACTGGGGAATAATATCTGTTGCAGATTTCTAATGCTCTAACGCCAGATACTCTTCTGAAAGATATAAGGCAGAGTAGAGTACTAATTTCATAGACAACTGTTTTTTTGAGAGTAAAGGGTTGTCAGGCCAGGACATAAATAAGTCAAAAATAAGATTGACATTCCATAAGGACTGATATTAAGCCCTGGGAGGGCGTCTAAATCTCAGCCCTTTCATTACTCTGCGGATCAAAGGATCGCTACCAACAGAAAACTCGTTTATCAGTGAATGATCTGCCGAAATCCCTGATCTATAGCAGTTAACTGTTCAATAGCATAATCCTGATCTAAATAACTCTGCCAAGAAATTGGCTATATTGATTATACGAGCATCCACGGCATGCAAATGTCGTTCCAGGCACCAACTAGACCATTTTTTCCATACACTAGTGTATCTTTTCCTTGTTCCTGGTGCCCTGACTCATCCAATAGGCTTTTAGCCTCTCCTGAAAGGCCTGAGTATCTGCTTGATCGTCTGAAATCCTCCAAACAAGAAGGTTCATATTTCCTTCTTGTTAGAGAGGATGTCGCTCCCCTTCTTGTCCTAGGAGAAGGTCTAAATTCCCTTGAATTAAACGTGGGATATCTTTTGCTAGTTCCAGGACCCTGGGAAATCATACATGTGTATCCCAGAAGGGAGTTACCAATATTATGTTGTATTTCTCTCTCCGTACTTTCAGCAATACTCTCTGTATTAGAGCGAAAGGGGGAAAAGCATAACAGTTCTCCATGTCCCAGGGTTGAAGTAGAGCATCTACTCCCAAAGCTTTGGGATCTGGTCTCCAGCTGAAGTAGCATTCTACTTGATATGTTAATCTGCTGGCAAACAGATCCACCTGAATGGGCCCCAAAAGGTTCTGAATTTTTTTGAAGATATTTGGATTCAGTTTCCAGTCGTTTGAGGCCCTTAGAAACCTTGAGTTCCAGCCATTATCTCTAGACAATTTATGTGTAGTAGACGTTCCTCTTGTGACCATTTCCCTCCGGTCTCTGTCATACCTAGTCTCGCACCCCATCCTAAGTTGCTTGCATCTGATTCTACTATGTAATCTGGGACATTCCCGAAGATTGCCTTCCCATTCCAACTGTCCAGATTGTTCCACCACCACAGGAGATCCTCTCGTGCTTCTTGAGATACGGGAACCTTGTCTGAGTACCAAAGTCCCTTCCTTAAACCCAAAGATTTTAATCTCTGTAGAGCCCTGTAGTGTAAAGGACCTGGTGAAACAGCCTGGATAGAAGAGGACAGAAGGCCAACCACTCTTGCTAAGAATCTTAGACTGAGAGTATTTTTTGAAAGGACATAAGCTACTTCCTTCTTTATTTTGGCCAGTTTTTTCATGGGTAATTGTAACTGGCTTGTGATGGTATTCACCTGAAAACCTAGAAACTATAGATTCTGAGTAGGAGTTGTTACGGACTTTTCTGTGTTGACAATGAATCCTAGTCCCTGCAAGAGGTCTATTGTCCATTTCATATGTATTGGCAATTTCATCTGACTCCGTGACTCCGTGACATTATCAATATATCGTCTAGATAAATTAGAATCCGAACACCCCTTTTTCTTAGAAAGGTTACTACAGGTCTTAGAACTTTGGTGAAGCACCAAGGAGCTGATGAGAGGCCAAAATGAAGACAGCAGAATTGATAAATTGTTCCCTTCCATGAGAACCTTAAATATTTTTGTGAGTGGTAGTCCATAGGGATTGTGAAATAAGCATCTTTGAGATCCAATTTCACAAGCCAATCCTTTTCCTGTAAAGTGTCCCTCAAAAGATGGATACTCTCCATCTTGAAGTGTCTGTGTACTAAGAATGTGAGAAAGCCAGATGCTGCCTTCTGAGATAAAACCCCATTCTAAAGTTGAAATTACCTTAAAGACGCTTGTTATAGCGTCTTCAGGGCTTGGCAAGTTTATCTTTGCTTTTTCCTTCACAGCAAGCCTTACTTCAATAATGTCAAGCGTGTTTGTTTTCAGTGACTGTGCCTCGTGACTTCATGTAGCAATATAAATCCAGAGCATATTTTGAATTTATATTAAGATATCTAATGTACCTTATCATTACGCACGCTCCCTGGAAATTAAGCCATAGTTTTAAGACGTATATTTTTAGAGCGAAATGCGCCATTTGACATATTAACACGAACTTTCATTCTGATAAATTATCTGATTGTTACGATGTAAACCCGGAATGTCAAAAATAAGGGGATTCTGACTAAGTTTCTCTTTTTTACTATATTACAGGTACTATTGACCTGATTGTCTACAGCGGACTAATATTACCCCGCTGAGAAGTGCAATACAAATGGTAGATGCACTGATAAACTGTTTCTGGTCGTGAAGAAAGCCCCATAGACCCGGCTGGGCATACGGGGCAGAAACATGTCGACCGAATAAAAGGACACTTTTTCAGTGTGTTTAGACATACTAACCTGGTCTAAAAAACACACGCTCACCATTTTAATTTCTTTAAACTCCCACTTGCTAATACATTTTTTTTTCGCTTTAGTGAGGATGTTTGAAGAATTTTAACATCACCTTATCACAACCATTTATTAACGTTTCTGTTTCTGGACACTACTGCGAATACCAGTGGTTAAACCTCCGGGTGGAGGTCAACATACCTAATAAACCCCATGACTATGTTGTTACGTTACGTATAGGCAGAGAACCAAGATATACCGCCTTTTTCCCAAATCCAGTTACGTACGTATATGAGGGTTTTTTAAGACGGAACCACGAACTAATAAACCCTGGTAAAGTGGTTACAAGTGATCCATTCCCCCATTTGATTTTTTGTGTCCGGATTATAATCTACCTAGACGATATGCTGAGAATGTCACAGAGTCAGGAAAAATTACTAATACACATGAATAGGACAATAGACCTCTTAGAGGGATTAGGATTAATTGTCAAATCAGAAAAGTCTGTAACAACTCCTACTCAGAATCTAGAGTTCCTAGGTTTTCAGGTGAATACCATCACGAGCCAATTACTATTACCCTTAAAAAAATTGACAAAAATAAAGAAGGAAGTAGCTTATGTCCTTTCAAAGGATACTCTGAGCCTAAGATCCTTAGCAAGAGTGGTTGGCCTTCTGTCCTCTTCTATCCAAGATGTTACCAGGATTAAGCAGGGCAGGAGAGGCTGAGCTGCTCTGGTCTGTCAGAACTATCATTGAACTCTTGTGTGAGGGGTGGAGCACTGCAAGTTGATTGGCTTTGAGTATCCTCAACCACTCCAATTCCCCTTCAAACCACTTCAGAGTACAGAGGGTGGTCTATCTGTTTTACTGTTTAGTACTTTTTTATCCTGCACCTGGGAAAGAAAAAGCATGTGCAATGTCCTATGTTAGTGAAGGTTAAGTGGAGAAGGAGAGCCAAACTACCGTAGGCTGCCAAAGCGGTCATGGCACTCTGGTGTGAGGACGGAAACATTGCAAGGTAAGTGTGTTGGAACTTTTAGGCTTACTACTTACCCCTATTAATCTATGTGGGGGTCTACAAAGAGCCAGCTTCTTCGCAATGTCAATAGGACAAAAAAGTAAGACTAGTACCAAATGTTCCTTTCTGTCGTTCTGGTCTGTCCTGTCTGTCTTTGTTCTGTGTCAGTTTATACTCAAATGCTGTGATAATTTATTTTGCTGTATTATTAATGATTAAAAACTCTCTTGAAGTAAGGTTCTCAGACTAAGGACTGTTTTTGAAAGACATAGTGGCATTAAAAGGGATACAGGGGGCAGTAGAGTGACTTTTGTATTGCCTCACTTTCTTACACCCACAATTATTACCACCATTATCATCATCACAGTTTTCTACTATTATCACAAAACCATTACCATGACTTCCAATACCACTACCACTAACATTTTAAACACCTTAGCCATCACTGCTACTACCACCATCATTTGCAACTGTATCATTACCAAAATTGCCCCACCACCATTACCACTATTACCACTATTACCAATAGCAGCTCTGCCATTATAGCTATTACAGCCCCCCTCTACCGTTGCCATTGTCAATCAATCAATCAGAGTTTGCGACTACTTACCTGTGAGAGTCTCAAGCTGCTTGTTACCATTACCACCACAAAGCCAGTTGGTTCACCGAGGAACTGCACTTGACCAAATGCAACTGCCTGCAACTAGAAAGGAACTGCCTTCAGGGCCGCTCTCAACCAGTACCACCGCCTCCTGGAAGAAACTAAGAAAATGCCCTAGCTGACTGCATTGAAGCCAGCACAAACCACAGCAAGGAATTCTTCACCATCCAGAAGGAGTTTTCCAATCCCACAGCCACAGAGAATGATATTACACCCTCCCAGGAACTGTGCGATAACCTTGCTGACTTCTTCCACAACAAAATCTCGGCTATCTACGAAAACCTCAAACGCCAACCCTCCGCCGCTGACAGCATCAACCAGCTCACATCCACGGACATAAACCCCACACACCTGCTCACCCACTGGGACCTCCTCACCATGCAAGACACTATTTCCATCATGAATAGGAAGCACCCAAGGACACCTGCCCCAACCACGTCTTCAACCGTCTTCAACCTAAGTAAACAATGGATGACAAGCTCAGGAAGGTCCTTAACACCTCAATCACCAAAGCTGACTTCCAGGAGGACTGGAAACACGCTTAAGTGAGGCTCATCCTGGAAAAAACATCTGCTGAGCCAGCTGAACCAAAGAATTACTAGCAAATTTCTCTGATCCTCTATCCAGCAAAAATCATCCAGAAAGCGATCAACCAGCAACTCACCCAACACCTAGAAGACCACAACCTCCTGGACCCATCCCAATCTGGATTTCGAACTAACCACACCACCGAGACAGCCCTGATCACAGCCACCAACTACATCAGAGCACTCCTGGACCACAAAGAAATGGCAGCCCTCATCCTCCTCGACCTGCCCGCCACATTTGACACCGTCTCCCATCACATCCTGATCAATAAACTCCGCCCCATCAGGATCCAGAGAGACACTCTCTAATGGATCGCCCCGTACCCAAAGGATCCGTCTCCCACCATTCATTTCGGAGTCTAAGAAGATCATCTGCAGAGTCCCCCAAGGATCCTCCCTCAGCGTCCCCCAAGGATCCTCCCTCAGCCCCACCCTCTTCAACACCTACATGATCCCCCCTGGCTGACACCGCCAGATCTCATGTACTCAACATCATCTTCTACGCCGACACACAGCTCATCCTCTCACTGTCCGAAGACCCCTCGGCCACTAGAGCCAACTACCATAGATGCATGATGAACGTCGTGGACTGGAGGAAGGGCAACTGTCTCAAACTCAACACAGACAAGACAGAAGTCCTCATCTTTGAGAACAAAACCTCGCCATGGAACGAAGCATGGTGGCCCGTGGAACTTGGCCTACCCCCGCCCCGACAGACCACTCCCTAACCTCGGCATCATCCTGGATAGCAAACTATCCATGGAGAAACAAGTCAACACATTCTCATTCACCTGCTTCCACACCCTTTGCATGCTCCACAAGATCTTGAGGTGGCTCCCAGTTAACACTAGAAGGACAGTCAAGCAGGCACTCATCCCCAGCAGACTGGATTACAGAAACACACTCTAAATAGGAATCACTGCACCCCTCCTGAAGAGACTCCAGACAATACAAAACTCAGCAGCAAGACTCATCCTCGACCTCCCCGGAAGGACCCACATCCCACCCCATCTCAAGACACTAAACTGGCTCCAGATCCATAAGAGATGTCAGTTCAAGATGCTGACCTACGCTTACAAGGCCTTGCACAATGATGGATCAGCATACATCAACAAACACCTGACCTTCCACCAACAGACCAGACACCTTCGATCTGCTTCCCTCTCCCTCGCAGACACCCCACAAAACTCCAAACCAACAGCACAGGACACTTCTTCTCACATCTGGCAGCCAAGGCATGAAACAACCTCCCCCTGCACCTCAGTACAGCACTGTCACTCCAGTAATTCAGGAAAGAACTCAAGACCTGTAAGTTCCAATGATCAAACCACCACGCAGTAGCCAACATCTCCTGTGCCACGAGACCCTCACGGGTGATTTGCCACACTTTATAAATATCTGATTGATTGATTGTTTGATTGATTGAGCGCAAGACTGAGTCCAAACACACCATCAAGATATGTTGGCCTTATTCCTGGCTAGCTCACTATGCACCATCTGTACCCCTACCCTACCAAGGAAATCGAGGAAACAGATCTAGACCCCTTTTGTTTAATAACTCATGCATGCCCATAGGAAGACACAAAAAATACTCAAATTGGCATCTCACATATTTATTGAAGCAATAGGATTTTTGTGTAAGATACGTGAGCTGCAATAACCAATAGAAGAAAAACAAGCAGAGTAATTGCATCACGAGAATGGTAAAGAAAATGAACAATTCAACCATTGTGCTGTTACACAGAATATATGCTTGTATATGAGTACAGTTATATTTGTGCTTCTATCTAGCATTCCCCATCACAGTGTGCGTAGGGTGGGTGAATCTGTCAGAATCCTTGTAGGGTGGCCTAACTCCCCAATTACCTATGGATATGTTTCATCTGGAAGCACACATTGGTGTAGAGTTTGGCACCATCCTTCTCAGGAGGTAAACAGGATTCACCTTGGCTGGAACTATAGCATGGGGCAACCTTGACAGTGTCAGCGAATTGCTCCTCTAACTACACAAAGGAGTGATGTAGTTTATAGAAAAACGTCAACCATGTTGCCATGCCGAAGCCCCAGTCAGGCTGTCATTATTGATCCTATCCTGACAAAGCTGTCGCCGAGTGAACAATAACAAACAACAACATGTTGCGGAGTGTACTTTAGCTTTCTAACAGAATGTAAAAGGCTCTGATAATATGCCTACGAAAATGTGTAAATGTAAGCAAAGTTATTTTATGGAACATTATCCATGCAAGCAAATGTGTGCCAAATGTCAACGTTCAAAAAAAGATGTCAACTTTAAATGTGAGCATGTAAAATGGTGGTGTTCCTGCCTGGCCTAATGTGACCACATGACACCACCATCACTACCATCATCATAACCACCATTATTATCATTAACCCTAGTACCACTAACTTTACCACCATTACTACTACCATTATCACTCTTATCACTACCATTGACTCTATAATTATTACCAAATTTATAACAGACATTGGCCACTGCACGCCCATCACCATGAATACCATTAACATCACAACTATCAGAACCACAATTAACCCATCATAAATAGTACTATCACCACAACCATCATTACACATGCTACCACTTTCACCACTGTCATTCTGGTGATGGAGATAGCTGCGGTATTGTGCCCCAGGTTTCACTAGAAATCAGGGAAAGCTTGCAAATCCAAACATTTCTGACAGCTGGACACTGAGGGGAATACAGAGACCTCACCAGGAAAAGGATCTTTTGATGGGGCCTAGCCCTCTTGAAGTGCCATAAGAATTCAGTTATAGTTATGTCTACTGATCTCAAAAAGTGTTGGGAGAGTCTCAGCAAGAACATGGTCAATAAGAAGTTAGCATCATATTCATGGTTCATATTCTGCCCCACCAAGTGATGTATTTGGGGGGCAAATCATAGCTTTGGCAAGGGGGATTTAACCTTTAACCTTAATTATGAATGACCACTGATAAATAGAGTCTCTAATGTACCATTAGGGGTTTATTATTCTTACTGTAGTAGGATAGGGTGGGAATTGGGTCTTGAGGACCTCCCACTACAAATTGTGTTAAGTATTTCGCCCCTCTCAATCAGTCTGTTCATCTGACTCTATCCTGATCACTGGCAGTTCAAAGTATTTCAAATAAGCTGCCCATGATTCAAGGGCGATAAAGGCTTTAGCGGTGCATAGAGAAGAATAAACTTTCTGAAAAAAACGATGATATGCCATTAACTGTACTACAAATAGTGGTTTTGTGATTTCTGATAGTTGTTTGTAATCATCTGGTCAGCTTACTCTTCAAGGATGAAGTCAATTCACTAGCTGCCCTCTTTTGTTCACTTACCTTTTTTGGTATGTGGTTTCTGTTTCGATCATCATCTCTACTACTTAAGATCTTATGATATTTGTATTTCATTTACCTAATATTACTTAGCATAGTGATGATCTTCATCCAGCTTTGCACATTTTCAAGGGGTTTTAGTTCCTGCACTTGTGATGATAGTTTAGCATTATATTCTTTGTTCTACTAGTAATTCCTTCAACTGTTCTTCCTCTTAAGGTTGGTTTGGTGGCATTCTGCAAAATCTAATAGAGATTGTTTTCTCCTATCCTTTCACCGAATTTCAGACACTCTTTGGATTTGTGAAAAAAGTTTTTTCCATCTTTATTTATTAATAATTGTGCAGGAAACATCAACTTTTATTATCAATTCTGCTCTTGCAGCCTCAGAGGATTTTCACATTATTTTGTATTTCTTCAGTGTAGTCTGGGAAGATTAAGATGCAGTAGGCTATAAATAGCAGTTGGTTCCCCTCCCATTCTTGTTGTAAAATTACATCTCTACTCTGAAATTGTAATAGGCGGACACAAATAACTGGAGGTGCTGGTCCTAGGTTCAGTGCATGCTTTTTCAATTGAGCAGTAGGAAGACAACCCTTTGGTCTTCTAGAATGATTGGATCCACATTCTAGGAAAAGCTACTTAGTTTGCCTTTCTACTCCTTCAGGAAAATCAATAAAATGTTGATTGTTTCTTCACCTTAGCTTCCATGCTTATAACGAAGTAACATTGTCTCACAGTTGTAAAACATTTGGGATGGATCATTCATGGCAACCTCAATGGTTTTGCACTCTTTTACATATCATTGCATACCTTTAACAGGTTCAGGGACACATAATCACATACAATTGTCCAGTGACCCTAACAGAGCTAGCAACGCTATGTGACTGTCTGACCATATACACATATTTTCTTGCAGTGGTTACTACAAGTCATGTTCTTTTCTTTTTTCCTTAGCCCATCTAGCTGTCCTCCCAGGGTAAGACCTCAAACCATCACCAGCCTCCTCAACACCACTAAGTCTGGTTTCAGCCCCAACCACATCATAGAAACTGCCCTCATCGCTACCACCGATGACATTTGCATTACTCTGGATAGAAAAGACACAATGGCCCTCATCCTCCTGGACCTCTGCGCAGCATTTGACACAGTCTCCCACCCCATCCTTATCCAATGCTTACACGACATCGGAATCCAAGGACATCCACACTGATGGATCTGGTCCATCCTGACTTGAAAAAAACAGTCAGTCAGCCACTGTATACCTCAGATGCCAACAACCTCATCTGTGGAGTTCTGCAATGATTCTCCCTGGGCTCAACCTTCTTCAACGCATACTTGATCCCTCAAGCCAGCATCATCCCTTCTCACAACATCAATGTCCTCTCCTATGCCGATGACACACAATTCATTAACTCCCTCACGGACAAGACACCCAGTACCTGGATCACGTTCAATGCCTGCATGACTGAAATTGCCACTGAATGATGGCAAACTGTTCTAAAATGAACACAGAGAAGACTGAAATCATGATCTTCAGGAAGAGCACATTACTGTGGGACTCCACCTGGTAGCCAACAGAACTAGGACTGATGCCCCCACCCCACCCAGGCCAAGAACCTCAGGATCATCGTCAACAGCAAACTCAACATGACCGCCCAAGTCAATGCCGTCACTACTGCATGCTTTCATACCCCGAAGACGCTGAGGAAGATTTTCAAATGACCAATCAGCACCTGGAAAACCATTACTCATGTCTTGGTTACAAGCAAACTGGACTACGAGAAAATCCTCTATGCCGAGACCAACAAAAAACTCACCACAAGGCTGCAGACCATTGAGAGCTTGATGGCTAGAATCACTCTCAGCCTCCTATACTTCACTCACATCACACCTTTAAGCAGCTCCACTGGCTCCCCGTACACCAACGACCACAATTCAAACTCCGCACCTACACTTACACTATATAACACTGGCCCAGCATATCTCAACAATCACATCTGGTATCACAAACTTTTCAGACACGTCCGCTTGTCCAGAATCCTACTTGCACAAATCCAACTCATACAGAAAACCAGATCAGGCAGTGGAGCCTCCACCTACATCACTCCTGAAGCATGGAACAACCTGCCAATAAACATAAGAGCCTCCTCCTCACTTCTTGAATTCCACAAAAAGCTGAAGATCTGGCTTTTTGAGTAGTCCGATTAGGCCCAACGTGTGCCCAGACTCACACCTGCTCATCGCCGGGATACCCTCCCGGGTGATAGTGCATTCTATAAATTCGCATAAGATACTTAAGAAATTGGGTTACTGGTTGAGGGGGGTAAGACCCTACTCAAGGAGCAACCACAATCCTGGTCAGGGCGAAGTCACAAGCAAACCCCAAATTAACCTTTTGCTCGGCTCTCTGGTAGCTTGGCACAGAGCGGTCAGGCTTAAATTAGAGGAATGATTTGTGCAACACATCAAATAGTAATACAATGAAAACACAAAAAGGCTTTTACACCTAATTAGAAACATAGAGTAAATTTTTATAAATAAAATAAGGCCAAAACAACAGAAATCCAATCAGTAGAACAGTAGATTTGCACTTTAAAAGATTTAAGTGGAAATAGCGCAAAAAGCCTAAAGTGCCACTCGCAGCTATATGGTTGTGCGAGACCAGGAGAAAATCACAATTTCAGGCCTACCATGATGGAGAATGGGTTAGATGCAGGGACCAGGTTTTATCCCACAGAAAGTTACCTTCTCAGTCCAGCGCAAAAAGTCCTGTTTGCTGTGGAGGGGGTGGCGGGGAGCACTGAAGTATCACAGACAATCATTGATGAAGCGCAAAGAGTCACTCTGGGTGTCCTGGGTGCAGGTGCAGATGAAGGTGCAAGTCCAATCCCTCTGGCACAGGCAGGAGAGTAGCAGAGTAGTAGGGCAGCAATCTAGCAAGGCAGCAGTCTACCAAGGCAATAGTCCAGAAGGGCAGCGTTCCAACAGAGTAGCAGTCCTTTCAGCAGCACAGAAGTCCTTTTTCCTGGCAGACTCTCCACAGGTCCAGACGTGTACAGAGAAGTTGGTGCCTGAGTTCCAATATTTATACCAGCTGCCCCCTTTGAAATGGGAGTAGCTTCCTGAGGTTTTCCCCCTGGAGTGCACAGGTTTTCTTCCTCCCCTGTCATGGGTCCAGCCTAACTACAGCGGGTATGCAGCCCTTTGTGTGGAGGCAGGACACAGCCTATTCAAGTATATTTAGGTCTGAGCCCAGCTCCACCCTAACATCATGCCAGTGATGGACCATCCAGGCACACCTAAGCTCTCTAATGTATGTGGCTGTCTAGGAGGGAGACACAAAGGCCGACTGCCAACTACTCTCAGCCATTTGACCCAGTGAATGGCTGTAGGCACTAAATGGCTAGGGCAGGAAAATGCCACTTTCTACTAGTGACATTTTCAAAATTGTAATTTAAAATTCGACTTTACCATAAGGGAGAATCTTTCATTGCAATTCCAGAGACATCAAAAATGATCTGCTTACCTGTTCCCATTTGGAAGTTACATCTTATTAACTCCAAATGTTATCCTTTAAGAGAAGCAAGGCTTGCAGTAGAGAAAAAATAATTTTTCACTACCAGCACATGCCAAACTTAAAAGTACATGTTCAACTTTTTGAAATACATTGCACCTTGCCCTGTGGGATGTTTAGGGACTACTCTAGGGGTGAGATTCGTATTAAAAAGGAAGGTTTGAGCCTGGCAAATGGTTTATTTTACGAGGTTTAAATCGCAGCCGAAAATTGCACACACAGGCTGAAATTGCAGGCTTGAGACATGTTTAAAGGGCTACTTAAATGGGTGGCACAATCAGTGCTGCAGGCCCTCTAATATATAGAATGTACAGGCCCTGGGTGCAAGTAGTGCCACTTTTTTAGGGACACATAAGTAAATTAAAATGCCAACTGGGGATAAGCTAAAGCACACAGAGTCCTAACACCAGCGAAAATGAGATCTGCAAAAATAGAGGAGGAATGCAAAAAGTTTGGGGAAAGAACACCCTAAGACTGACAGGTCTTACACATAGCATTGCATGTCCCTTTCTGTCCGGGATAAGGGAGATGTTTTGTAACCTACCCTGTAATAGTTTTACGATGGGTGCCCTGCCAAGAACGAGAGCTGCTGATGGTTGAAATAGATAACAATAATAGATCTCACAATCTGGGGGCAATCGATGATTGTCTAGGGCGAAATTTGGTAAAACTTTATAGAGACAAATATAGCAATCAGCAATTCTAATCTGTCATGGAAGGAAGATGACAGTTAAGTTGATCTAATCTAATCAGTCTCAAGTACCCAACAGACTCCCAAGTTAGTTATAGTTATCTAGGCTGAAGTCTAAAAGGCAACACTGGTGAAAAATATTCAGCATTCTTCTGACATTATCCATCTTAGGAGCAGGTGTGAGCCGCAGAGGGCCATAGAGTTTCCACTTCTTTGCAGAAAAGAAGGTCTGTAGAATTGAAAAGAAAATGACAATATTAGAGAGTCAAGGTAAGCATGATGTGCCCATAATCATCACGTCCACAACAGGGTGACAACCACTTAGGATTTGCCACTGGAGTCACTAGTCTACATTATCATAAATTACTTTCCCCTTTTCATTTCCAGTCCACATCCTCTTTGAGTCCTCTTGCTTCCGTCATCAGCATGTAGTTGTGGAGACTTTCAGACAGACTTGAAACTTGTATTTCTTCTTCCAAAAAGAGACTGATCTTTTGAACATGAAAATAAAAAGAATTGTAGACTTAGACTAAACTAGGCAAATTAAGAAATTGTGGTACAACCGAGAGATGCTGGCATGCAAGTTACAAAATTGTTTTTAAGCTAACTCATTCAGCATTCGTCCTGAATCAACTGATCATCAACCAAGCATGAAATACCAGGCTTACCTAAGCTAAATCACAACAAGGAGCTCAAGAGGGAGAAATATCAGTCAGGTTGCCCTCGACTCAGATACAACAATAAACAACAAAGACCTGATTGAGACGGGCAAAACACTCAGGGGTATATTATCAAGCTCCTATCGCCACCACAACGTCACTTTTTGTGACGGTGTGGTTGTAGTGTAGTTCCTATTTCCCTAATAGGCTCTGCGCATTGGAATAATATACCCTATAGGCTTGACATAGGACTGAGGTCGGTATGTCCCTATCGAGTATATTAAACTTAATTACTTTGTGCTAGCTAGCTCAGAGGCCACTAGAAACTCCTTGAAAACCAGAAGGGAGTAGTTTCTGGCAACCGCATAAACATGACTACTTTGTTTCCCTTTAGAATCGGAACACGTCTCAGAATCGTGGAAATCGATAACAGTTTCACTCAGCTAATCGTGCATGCTTAGTTTTCTCAGAGTTACACAGAAAGAATAGACGGGCGTTTCAATAAAAAGGTTTTATTGAACAGTCTTGTTTTTCGTGTAAGAGATATGCGCTGTTATGATCACAAGACAGTATGCAAGATATATAATGTACAGCGTAAGCAGTAGAAATAAATAATACTGCGCTAGCATTATCTTTTAGCATATATTCACATACATAAATAACATGAGCTAAAAATGCGAGTACTCATACGATGCGTCTCTAAGCTAGTTCTACCCCAATGTACCTAACCTAGTCTAGGTGTAGGGAAAGGTAAGAAGTAGGTGAAGTATTCTCTAGTATGGTATACTAAGAGTATGTTAAGTCTAGTATGCCAAGAGTCCCTCTAGGTTCTAGTCAGCTCCATGCCTTGAGAATGAGAGAGGTGGGAATCTCTTTCCGGACTCGAACTCTAACACCCCGCGAAGGGAGTCAGATCACTGGAAGCTGGATTCTCTGCGAGCAGGGATGACAGCGTCTTCTCAGTGCGTCAGGCCAGGTTACGGGCTCCTCTGAAGTCAAGGTCTCCTCCTACTTGCTTGGGCAAGGGAAGGTATATTTATACCTGGTAGGTACTTTGGAATGTTAGCATTGACGTGAAGTCGGACAGAGGAAGACGTCAGGAATGAACCCTTAAGGTATAGCGGTTCATGCATAATAGATGAGTTCTTGGAGAAATCAATAATCCTGTGCTAGGGGAACTCCCAAGAGCTTAAGGGTCTGGTTTCTAAGAACTCGTTGTGACGTTAGGGTGGACGGATGTCGGTGACCATGCCTGTATTTGGAGTGCACGGCTAATGCCTAAATAAGGACTGGGATTCTATGCCTATATAAGGGCAATGCGAGTTGTGCCTATATAAGGACATGTTTCAGGAAAACCTATATACGGACACCTAAAGCGGAATACAACATGGTGGCGATAGGGTCAGCGCCCTATTATCAAGGCAGCGTTAAGCTACTTAACGTGGCTTAAAGCCACGTTAAGTGGCTTAACGCTGCCTTGATAATAGGGCCCCTATCACGCTAAACTTAGCGTGAAAGGGGGCGTGCAGTGGAACGCCCACCGCAACACCCATTCAAGTCGACGCTGCCACCTATTATCAAGTTTGGCGATAATAGGTGGCAGCGCCAAACTTAAGACCAGAAAAATCCTGGTCTTAAGGTGGCGAAACGAGGAGAAATGCTTTATTTCTCCTCGTTTATGCTTTTTCCATGTGTGCTGCCTTGTGCAGCACACATGGAAAAAGCAAAATGCCTGGTTTGTTCATGTACAGGAAGGTGTCCCTTCCTGTACATGAACAAACCGTTTTTCAAAATGCCATTTTGTAACTTCCATGTGTGCTGCACGAACTCCTTCCTACACATAAACAAACCTCCCTGCTCGCAGACACCCTTGCACTCTGGTGCAAGGGTGCCTGCGCTGGCGCTAAGTTGTGTAACTTAGCGCCATCGCAGGGGGAAACGCCAGGCTGCACCATATCCTTGTTAATATGGTGCAGCCTGGCGTTTCCGAAGTGGCGAAGAGAGGCGTTAAGCCAAGACGGCTAACGCCTCTCTCCGCCACTTCCTTGGCAATATGCCCCTAATTTTCTTTGTAGTCCCAGTGCCGGGGGGCTACTACCTCAACCCAACTGCTGGTTATAAACCTTTACCAGTCTTATCCAGTCCTAAATGCCCAAATGTTTCTATTATAATAAAAAGTTTGTCAGTCATTTCCATATAAACATACCCCCTACTAAAAAGGTGTATGTAAACAAGCAAGAAATATCTGCAAAAAATGTGTGTAAAGGTGAGAAAGTACCTCACGTGCGCTTCCCCACTGGGGCTACTAGTAGGTTCTCACCAGTGTGCCCACGTTTTCTCATCATCGGCAACTTTCTCACCAAAGAAAGAAAAAGTGTCCAGTAAAAATAAGAAAGAGGTGTAAGTAGTGATTAGTGTATATCAAAGAGAGACCTCGTGAAATGCGAGGATGAAGTATTCCTCTAATTAAAATTGAGTTAAGACTCACACACACCCAGTCTCAATTTTTTTATCAAATTTGTTAGCTTACTCAAAATTTAAAAACACTGCATGTTGCAGACCATTTTATGTAGGTGCCAACATGTTTCATTGCCTGTACTTTGTTGCGGCAATTTCATTAGGGCTCGAGGTCGACCGACACCTCCCTGGACTCCAACCTTTACATGAAGGATGACTGACAAACAAACAAGAGACATATATTATAACCCACAACCAGTTAGGAAACCCTTCAACTCATCAAAAATGCGTATATCACACAGTTCTTAATGTATATTTACCCAGTGGCAGCCAAAGTCACTCGTACCAGCTTCCGACCGCGTCTAGGGGTGTGTTTTCATAAACTGTAATTCCCCTTCCGGCACAATCAATTGCCGATGGTATACCTGCTTCATCCTCGCATTTCACGAGGTCTCTGTTTGATATACACTAATCACTACTTACACCTCTTTCTTCTTTTTATTGGACACTTTTTCTTTCTTTGGTGAGAAAGTTGCCGATGATGAGAAAATGTGGGCACACTGGTGAGAACCTACCAGTAGCCCCAGTGGGGAAGCGCACATGAGGTACTTTCTCACCTTTACACACATTTTTTGCAGATATTTCTTGCTTGTTTACATACACCTTTTTAGTAGGGGGTATGTTTATATGGAAATGACTGACAAACTTTTTATTATAATAGAAACATTTGGGCATTTAGGACTGGATAAGGCTGGTAAAGGTTTATAATCAGCAGTTGGGTTGAGGTAGTAGTCACCCGACACTGGGCCTACAAAGAAAATTAGTGTTTTGCCCGTCTCAATCAGGTCTTTGTTGCTTATTGTTGTTACCTAATCTAAGCCCATCACATGAATAATGAATCATTACTTGGCCTTCATTGACGCAAGCCACTGTTCCAAGTGCGTTGTCCATCTACCTACTTATGCTTCTATTTTTTCCCATATAGGTGACTTACATAAGCTGTGCAGTGCAGTCCTTTGTATCTCCTCTTACAGCTCAGCATGAGAAAGCAGGATGAGGCATGGAAGCAGGCATCTTATTTTTTTTCAGGAAAATGGTCTATGGGCGTCCATTGCTGGCTTAAATAGGTCTATGGTTGACCCTAAGGTTGAATTTGTTTTCTTTCTTTGTCACTGTTCAGTCACAACTGAGGGGTCGATTCCGATCTCGGTCGGAGACGCACCCAACGCCATTCGGTCGGGAAAAAAGCCATGCGAATGCCTGTTTCCCGACCGATCCGCACATGAATCCGAACGAACAAGTACGATGCGCACAACAGCACAGATTCCGACCGAGTCGTACTCACCCAATCCAGGTCCTGATCCCCGACCGAGCCGGATCCGTAAACGCAGATACGAGTCGCCCGGAAGCCAAAAAGCAGCCCCGTCCGGCCGGACAAGTACGATGCGCTTCCCGTACGTGCCGAACCCGTCGCTACGCACGGCACGTCAAAGCATCTGGGAGAGGCGCACATAAGCTCCGATTCGCGCCACAACACGATCCACGGCTACGAGACGAACACGCCAGCGACGAGGACGAGGCGAAGCAACGACGAAGACGAACGAGACGAACCAACAATGAATCCCATCGTTCCGATCCTACCAATATTCTACATCTACTACCGGAACAGGCACGGACGAATACGGCGCAGAAGGTAGGTCAGACACCAACCACAAACACAAACACAAACTACACGTACCCGACATATCACACACACACACAGGGATGCAGAAATTACTTACTCCAGAAACAGCAGCACCATAGGGGCGGGATGCCCATCACCAATGCCACATATACACATAGGGGCCCGGATGCCTGTCACTACTACCACCCTTACACAGGGGGTGCCAGGTGCCTACCACCACTGCCACCTCTACCCAGGGGGTGCCAGGTGCCTACCACTACTACCACCTCTACCCATGGGGGTGCCAGGTGCCTACCACTACTACCACCTCTACCCATGGGGGGCTGGATGCCTGTCACCACTACCACCTCCACCCAGGGGGGTGCCAGGTGCCTACCACTACTACCACCTCTACCCATGGGGGGCTGGATGCCTGTCACTACTACCACCTCTACCCGGGTGAAGAGCCACGTGCGTTTTAAATCTCTTTGTATGGTCTTTAAGGCATTGCAGGGTTCGGGACCAGAACATTTGCAACATCAGTTTCAATGGTATAGACAGGCAAGAACACTGAGATCAATGGGAGCCAAACTGGTTGCAGTTCAGTTCCACCCGTAAAAAAAGCCCAGTGGGGTGGCAGAAGTTTCTCCCTATGTGCAGCTAAGGCCTGGAATGGTCTGCCTTTTCATTTGAGAAATGCCGATAATCTTCTGGCTTTTAGGAAGGGGCTGAAGACCTGGCTTTTTGATGAATAACTCCTGTCCTTCCGGTCTCAGCAATTGGAGTAGTAACTAGCGCCAGGACACCTCCGGGTAATCGCGCGCTTTAGAAATCTTCTTAACATAACATAACATAACATGGTGGTGCCAGGTGCCTACCACTACTGCCACCTCTACCCAGGGGGTGCCAGGTGCCTACCACTACTACCACCTCTACCCAGGGGGTGCCAGGTGCCTACTACTACTACCACCTCTACCCAGGGGGTGCCAGGGGCCTACCACTACTACCATCTCTACCCATGGGGGGCTGGATGCCTGTCACCACTACCACCTCTACCCAGGGGGGGTGCCAGGTGCCTACCATTACTACCACCTCTACCCATGGGGGGCTGGATGCCTGTCACTACTACCACCTCTACCCATGGGGGTGCCAGGTGCCTACCACTACTGCCACCTCTACCCAGGGGGTGCCAGGTGCCTACCACTACTGCCACCTCTACCCAGGGGGTGCCAGGTGCCTACCACTACTGCCACCTCTACCCAGGGGGGTGCCAGTTGCCTACCACTACTACCACCTCTACCCAGGCGGGGCTGGATGCCTGTCACTACTACCACCTCTACCCATGGGGGTGCCAGGTGCCTACCACTACTGCCACCTCTACCCAGGGGTGCCAGGTGCCTACCACTACTGCCACCTCTACCCAGGGGGTGCCAGGTGCCTACCACTACTACCACCTCTACCCATGGGGGCTGGATGCCTGTCACTACTACCACCTCTACCCATGGGGGCTGGATGCCTGTCACTACTACCACCTCTACCCAGGGGGTTACCAGGTGCCTACCACTACTGCCACCTCTACCCAGGGGGTGCCAGGTGCCTACCACTACTGCCACCTCTACCCATGGGGGGCTGGATGCCTGTCACTACTACCACCTCTACCCATGGGGGGCTGGATGCCTGTCACTACTACCACCTCTACCCAGGGGTGCCAGGTGCCTACCACTACTGCCACCTCTGCCCAGGGGGTGCCAGGTGCCTACCACTACTACCACCTCTACCCATGGGGGCTGGATGCCTGTCACTACTACCACCTCTACCCATAGGGGTGCCAGGTGCCTACCACTACTGCCACCTCTACCCAGGGGGTGCCAGGTGCCTACC